>OY740774.1:75181661-75390475 GCA_963513935.1 Aphrophora alni
AACTTTTTGGTTTCTACACTATATAGCTCCATTTCCGACTGTCTTTGACACTTCTCTAGTTCTTTATCCCCATACTCTTCAATTCTCTTGGGAATCCAGCGCCTCTTATATCTCCTTCTTTCTTTGTACTCCTAATTTCCTCAAAAATCATTGGGTCGTGCAATTTTTCCCCAGGTATTCTTCCCCCATGTCCCAAACAACTAATTCTTGATATTACAAAACATACGATGTCCTTGCTACTTAATATATATATTTTATTTGTTGTTTAAAATCTTCCACTTCTCCCCCCCCCCTCTCTCTCTCTCTCAAACCCCGGCCCAAGCGGTTTGTAAACGAGACAACGTTACATTTGAAGGGTATGGTAGAGACTGCATTTAGGAAAACGATACAGGATAATGCCCAAACCTATTTTACGATTAAAATCTTTACCCCAGATCTGTCCATGCACGATAGGGTACCCAGTTTTGAAGATATTAATTTAATTAATAATACAATACCGAATTAAATCTAATTACTAATTAAACAGTCACACGACATTAATTACGAACCGAGCAGATGTTGGGCTTCCGGAAAACACCGAACGCCATGACTCAAATTAAATTACTAGCTATGGTTAGTTTGGAATTAAACTATAAAAACCAAAATTACAACAAAAACTCCACTTCATACTACGTCTGGTTAGAACAGACGGGTTACCTACAGTTTAACTAAAGTGGTCTGCTCAACATAGTTACAGACCAAGTTCCGGACAGCTGTAAACTGTTGTGTGGCAAAACAGGCCCTGCTCAAGTAGGTCTTTTCAACTTCCTGTCCCGAACTCAGTGACATTCTTAAAACTCATAGTCTCCTCTGTTCATATTTTCAAAACATGGTCTTTCCTGACCACCTGTCACTGTCAAACACTTAGTTTTCTTCATTTATTACAAGGTCTATGTCACGACATTCTCTATTGAAGAATTCTGTGCTTACCTAATTAAGATGACAAACGTCAGAGATTGAGCTTGCGATGTGAGCGCTATCTTTGATCGACATCACTGACTAATCAACGACCTTCGTACTTTGAAAAACGTCAAGACTCCTTACGAAAATGCCGCTTCTAAAAATATTTTATTAATTAAAATATGTAATATTTTTATTATGAATAAAATAAAAAATCTCCTATAAATGAAGCCATTGTTTCTGTTCATAACATTGGATTTATGGCCATTGTCTGATATCGAATATATTTCATTTCCGGCAGTTGTGCTAAAGTTAGTAATTTATTTGTTATCTCGACGCAGGACACTTGAACTCGCCGTAAGAAGCTGATTTATTGCGTTTTTCCTCGTGAGAAAATTTTGTCCAAGCGAAGTTTTGATTTGTAGCTTTTAGAGTGCATTAATTGTGATATGACTCAGCTTTACTGTGGACAAAATACATTCGATGTATTTTTAATGTTTATGTCTTTTAAATTTCAATTATAATAACTGATATTTAAAAAAAATATATATATATATTTTTTTAAATTTAAATAGTCAATATTTTCATCACGGCAATATCTATCTGAAAAAACAAAAAAAAAATTGTATTACACTGCAAGAAAAAGTTGACGCAACTATTATTTATTTATTTTATGATTACATTAATGGTCGAAACAAATATTGGCTAATGTTGGAGAAAACTAAATATATATTTTCAAATTATTCCAAAAAAAACACTAAATTCAGTTTTATCCAAAACATAAGCCTAAATAATCAAGAAAGTTTAAATTCCGTTTATGTTGATATTACTTACTTGTAATACACTTTCATTAAAATGTTTTCGTTTATTCTTTTAAATACTGGAGTAACAATTTATTATGATCTGAAAAGGACACTACTCACTAAAACACCACGACTACCAAAGCCACACCGTGGTTTTTTAATACTCCATTCATAATTTTGTTAATAATTTTGTCTACCAGAAGTATAACCTCACAATCCTCTTGAAATTTAAATTTATAAGTTAAATTTCGACTTCTTTCCCTTTCACTAGAGTCGTTTCACGAAAATTGTAAATTAATCTCTCCAGTGATCAAAGGCTATTGTTTGCTGGTATTGTAAATTTTGGCTACTAAGTTTTGCTTGAGTTTACAACTATATATTTTTTAATTTTTTATATATTTATTTATTTTTTATGTGGTGTGGTTCTTTCACCTAAAGGTCACTAGTTATAGTGATTAAGCTAAGTTATGTTGGTTTAACTTAAGTGGGTTAGGTTAGGTAATTTAAGATAGGTAAGGTTAGGTTATGTAATTTAGGTTAAGTGAGTTTAGGTTATGTTAGTTAGGATAGGTAAGGTTAGGTTAGCTTATGTAAGTTAGAATACATAATTTTAGGTTACGTAAGTTAGAATAGGTAACGTTAGATTAGGTTAGGTTATGTAAATTAGGAAAGTTCGTTAGTTTAAGTTATGAAGTTAGGTTAGGTTATTTTACGTATGGTTAGGTTAGGTAAGATTATATTTTAGTACTAAATAGTTTAAACAACAATAATACTTCCCCCACTGTTAACTATTGAAACCCACTTTCTGCTGCACAGCAACTGTAGAGAAACAATGTTTATCTGTTTACGCCCATATATGAATCCTCTCGAATTTTATTGACAATATTTTTGTAACAAATTTATGTTAAATTAATTATATTTATCTGCTAGTACTCTCACTCTGCGTAGCAGATATTTAACCTCGTGAGGAATAAAAACGTTACGGGGTTTATCCAACATTGTGGGTTACGAAAGCTTAAATTTAAAACATGGGTCTAGATGTACTGGTAACGATATAAACCCCTCTGCCAGACCGAGGACCACATCTGTTATGCCAATATTTCAAATAACTAAATTGGAATTTTATTACTATTATTGCAGATTACATTTACAAACTGCAATTTAATGAATAATTTACTAAAACTTACTAAAAACAATATAACAAGTTTTTTTTAAAGCTAATATAAAGTTCTTGCACCTCTATAGTATTGTCAACTAATCTGTATTTGACTTTAACAGACTTTAGATCGGGATCGTATTGTATTATTGAACCCTGTTTTTACTGGTTTCCCAACTGAACTACACATTTTGTCATAAACCTGCACCAGACTTGATAATTTCGTCTCCAACTACGATTGTTTAGTTGGCCAAAGTTGGCAACACTCCAGCAAGAACTCATCATCATCGCTGCCAACTTATGAATAATCCATAGCTTATTGGCCAAAGCTGTACCAGTTGTTAACCTATATATCAACAATTTCCCCATTAACTTTGTTTTTATGGGAACAGCTTCGTACAAAGTAGTTCCTTTTGTCCCGTTACTGGTATTGACTTGGCGGAGTTATGAATATCATGTAGAGAACAAATTTATTTTGGTATTTGAAAACGACGTGTGAGATAATTGGATTTTGAATGTAATGGACGAGAAGTTGTAATTTATTTAGCCCAATATAGAATGAAGTTTTACATTTTGTAGTTTATATTTTAATAACTTTCAGAGATATCGCTCGCGGCATTATTTATGTCTCCCGTGTAAAGAACAACCTGAATGTATTGTGAAAATATATTGTTTATAATTTAGAAAATTTAACAATTATGTCTGCCCTCATTGGAGCACCTGTACCGAGTCTATAAATCTCCACTGATCCTATACATTGGCAATTTGACTAACGGTTTTGTTCTCTGAGCTGTATACAGGGTGGTCATTTATCGTGAACACTATTGGTATCTCGGAAACTATTAATAACTCTTATTCTGTGTTAGTAAAAAATTACCAATAAACAAACAATTTCAAACCCTTTAACAAAGTGGCTGTGATATACAAACAATGATACAGTATCGACCATTGGCAGTTTTTTATTACTCTGTATTGTACTGAGAGTTGATACGAGGATATTAAACTACATCCTCAATATCGCACGTCTTGTCACTCTATAATAATACGTTGGACACTCCTTAACGATTTAATCAGGACGCATTTTGATGTCTTATACAAACACTCTTACTAAACATTGATATTCAATTTAATGTTTACGGATATATATAGGCTACTGTTTCCTTGTTAAGTTTTTTTTTTTAATATAAGACGATTTCATATTGTGTGTTAATAATGGAAGTTCAATAGATTAAATAATAATTTGATTATATTATTAACATATGCTACAGTGTGGGGAATGAATGTTAGTTTTTTTTTCTAAAAGCAAACTTTTAAAGAATAGATTCATCCTAATATGATTAAAAGGTTTTAACATAATCCATGATTTATTTAAAAAATAATAATAAAACCTTGAAATTGGTTCACTTTATTTGAGTCATAAAGGAATTTTCTTTGTCCAAATATATGTTCAAAATAAATTAATTCTAAAATTTTAACAGCAGTTTTGTGCCTTTACGAACACCTGGTTATTACAGAAATTATTCATACAAAGTACAGCGATTTATATTAAATAAGAAATATCGGAAGGACCAAAACCAAACCGGTCCTGCGACACAAAGTTGTCCTGTCCATTGTTAACAGCATGTAATCTATGCTTTACAACAGTTTATCAACTCGCACAGTAGGGAGTAGTCTCATTCATCTAACCCACGGTTTGTTTACGTCGAGAGTAGTGTAAGCATTTCGATTCAAATTGAATTTTATCTTGAAACACCAGTTAAATATATTGGGGGATAAAAAATTAACTTTAGAGTTTGTGATTAAATTATTGATTTTGTCGCTCCTTTTTAATAAAATATGTATCCTGTTGATATCTTTCAGCATCCAACTCTGTGTTTTATATATCGCCAGATCATAGGCAGTTGTTTCCAATTAAAAAGAGTAAAACGTGTAAAATGTTGCACAAACGTTTTCAGCCATCTCCAGAACCGAATAAATCAATGAAAATAATTCGTCACAAAAATATCAGTTCGGCAGTAAGGTAGCAGTCAAGATCTTTGAACTCCGATCTTTGAACTAATATTTAAATATTGCCTAAACTTGCTTTCCTTGTACCAAAAAGGCATACTCAGCTTAAATAGTTTCATTTTTGTTTTACAGTCCGTAGATAAAACCAAGGACCCTTATAATTTCTGTCCCTTCTAAGTCTACCCAAATAAGACGATAAATCATAGTCTATTAATTTCAAACTTTGCATTTATATTATTTGATATGTCCCACATTGGAAAATTAGCGGTAACGACAAAATGACCTTGGGGTAGTTAAGGGTAAAAGATTATGGAGTTTTTTTTTTAAAAGAAATATACGTGTGAGGTATCAAATAATATTATAACTTTTCTAATTACGAATATGTATGTTTATTTAATGAAAAAACACTATGTTTGCGCTAGACCATAAATAAAGTGTCAGATATGTCTCCCCGATTCATTCGGTATTGCCAAATCCTTATTCCTTATTCACTAAAGAGAGCCAATGAGGATTTCTACACAACATCCTCTAGACCACGCATAAGGTTATGATAACTCCGTTGTAAGCTAATCGACTTTTCATTGGATGATGCTTGGTCAGCATATTGAGTTTCCATGATCGTAATTGTATCTTTGTTGACCAGAATATAGTTAGTTATTTTCAATTTTATAGATTTTCTCTAACATCATTTGTCTCCAAGAATTATATTCTCAACAAGTTGCTTATCAAAGTAAAAATTAAATAATAGTCTTACAAATTTTATTTTCATTATCTTCTTTTTCTTTAATTAATAAAACTTTAAAATTACTACTATTTACAGACAGAAAGTTTAGAAAAACAGTTCTCTCTACACACCACAAGTCTAATTTATCTCTTCAATGCTGTTCAATTTTGTAAATTGGTGGAGATTAGACTACCCAGCTTGAACCTATAATTTGGCAGATAATGATGCTATTGATGTTGGGATAGTCTGATGGCAAATACTGTAATTAATTTTATAATACACTAATTTACAAACTTCTGTATTACTAGAATTTCAGATCAACGACACTTCATTGTAAGTTAGTGTTTGACAAAAATATAGTGGGTGTTCCAAAAGTATGGGACCCTTTCCTTAATTTGATAACGTATTGAAATAGAAAAAAAATGAAGCTTTGTGACAAATAGGACCTGCATTAAAAAAAATGCAATCCCCCTCGGGGAGTCCTGAGGGGGTAACTCAATTAGTAAAATACATAACAATGATACACTTTCTTGGAGATCAACTTATTTTAAGTCTAATGAAGATTGATATGAAATAGCCACAAATTTTGAAGGTCTGACAATAAATTAATTTGAAAACTTTTTGCGAAATTAACAATATCAATCCTGTCTAAATGGTCCCATAACTTGTTTGTTTATCTTGCGTTTTAAAATGGTGATAACTTTCTCTTCCCTTAACAAGTGTGTAGATTAGATTCAAATAAATGGATTCCTGATAGTTTGTTTTGAAACTGTTTTAGTAGCGTTGTAATGTAATTGTGTTGCATTTTTATTTTTTTTAATGGATTTAATGGAATTTGAGCGTATTACAATTTAAAAAGTTCGTGGATACGGGAATCTAACAATGTTATATTTAGATTTTGTACATTTATTTAATTACAATTTTCGAGATAGAAATCCGATATAAAACTTTGTAGTTATCAAAACAGTGCAACGATTTCAAGAACAAATTTTGAAAGACCATCGTAAGCCAGGATGGCCATAAACTGCAACAACGGTTCACGTTTCACCCAAGGAGATTGGGGTTTTAATTTGTTTAAAACAGGTCCTATTTAACGAAAGACACTTCCAAAGTTTAATTTTCTTATTTCTATCCGTTCAAAAATTACGGAAGGAGTCAAATCCTTTTTGAACATCCGGTATATGTCGTATATTGATTGATTTACAGAATAGTATTAGAGTTCTACAGATTTTAAAATAATGAGCTTTAATAAAAATGAAAAATGTGAAAATTTCTAACTTGATGTTAGAAGTATTTTATATTTGTAAATGGTGCTGCTTAAAAATAAATAAGCAGGAGACAAAAGTAATGGTTTGTTACAGACCAGTAAAAATACCTACAATAAGTTCATTTGTATTTCAAAATGGCGGATTTTGTTAATCTTAACTTTTTTTTTGTTGATACATATCGATTCATGTCCGGAAATACTTGATTTTGAATCGGTCTTACTATAACTGTATAAAAAAAATAATAAATAAAAAAATTAAATAATAATAAATAAAAAAAAACGTATATCTAAAGAAAGAATAATTTAGAGTATACATTTTTTGTGTATTTTCTTGTTAATCCTTCTTTATATACCTTCTATAGATTTTCATTTTGTAGGATATCGCTTTAAAATGCCATCATTATAATGTTGAAAG
Organism: Aphrophora alni; assembly: GCA_963513935.1. Classification (NCBI taxonomy): domain Eukaryota; kingdom Metazoa; phylum Arthropoda; class Insecta; order Hemiptera; family Aphrophoridae; genus Aphrophora; species Aphrophora alni. The sequence continues at coordinate 75,188,973 of OY740774.1, forward strand.
TAAAGAAGTGGGTGAAGTTGAAAACATTCCGGTTAATTCACCCCAAGATGTGACTACAAGGTCACACGTTAAACTTTTATAAGAAAAGAAGGGATATAACTGTTATTTACCAACCCGTTTCACTGAACGCCGTTTCGTAAATTGACCAGTTGATCTTGATTCAACTTATTTGTTATTTCTTGTGTTAATATTGAGATCTGTTGATTTGTGGCTTTTTTTCTGTTGACGTTTGTGTTTAGTCTTAATTATGTTGACATTCAAACCGAATTTTAGCCTTGGGCTCTTTTTTATATTAACAATTTTAGTGTTCAACTAAAATACTAAGTAATTACTAATATTAATTACATAGTTTTAATAACTGTAGTCCTAAAATACTAAGTAGACTACTAGTTTGTTGTTCTAGGTTTTTAATTGATAACGAAAGTTGATTAACACTTTGGAAACGGCGTGTATACATATTTATAGACTACACTAAAAATTATAACAATAATTAATTTGTGCGTATTGATTATTAACGTGTTAAGTAACGACGTACCCTATAAATATATTTCCCCATCCAACAAATAAAATGTCGTCCGTTAGAATCTACGTCAGAAAACCTATAACCCTTCTGTTTATTAATCATTGATTTTTTAGGGTCAATAAACAAACCAGCAATTAGAAATCTCTCCCATCACTGATGATAACTTCATCCACGTCGCCTGTTTATAAATCTCCATTGGTCATAAATCTTAAATGTTTCTTGTGTTAATTAGAAAGTAAGATATTTCTCAGCTGTTCGATACATCATGGCGGAACAATGAGCTTCCCATGTTGGGAGAGTGTTAATTATTAGATACTGCAGGACAGTGACTAATAGCAGTAAACTTGTGTACTATTGGTTGCAACGCACAGGCAACAAGCCTATTAAATCTTCGCAGTTAATAAACAGGTTGAGGTTAGAAAGGTTATTCCTTCTTTAAAAAAAAAAAAATCTCTATCACGCGTGATTTTAATCACCTTTTATAAGAACTCGGAAAGTGTGAAGTAAAAGACTGTTAATTATGACTAACACACTTATTAATTTATAAAACCTGTTGGCGACAACCAGATTGTGTGACGTTTCACAATCTGTTTCATTTCTTCCGATTTTGTGATGGAAAGATTTTCACTTTTTTACTTTTTACGTAGTCCGTGAAAAGGAAGTCATAGAACAGTAGGAAGTCAGGAATAAATAGGAAATATAATTGCTGGATAATACAGCATACCGTAAGAACTCCAAGAGGCAATTACGATTAAGAGGTGACGGTCCTTCAAATTGAAAATGAGTTCTGCGAGTGAAAAAGGTCTGCAACAGGGTGACAGGATTGGACGATTAGAGAAAGAGAATCGGAAGATGTTATGCACGGTTATTATATTTCTTTCATCATACTGCTTCAAAAACAGCGGTTTTCAATACATGCGTTGAGATGCTAAAGTTGTTCTTTTTAGTCCTAGGACCTAAAAACATCAGCTGAGGTCGAGGTCATCAGCTGTTACTTCGTTTATACGAATTAATTAACGATTGAAAAGCATCCATAAAAACAACCGACACTCTCGATTGTAAATAACAGATAAAACAGCTGTTACAATTGATTTTATAAATCAGTACCACTAACACAAACTAAACAGCTGTAATAGCTGCAAACTTGTGTAACCTGTCCAAACTGTTAAAGGTTATAACATTTTAGTTTTTTGTGAAATTGTTTTCTCTTATTGTTGCAGTATAACGAAAAATATATTTCATCACTTGGACCAAAAGAAGATTTTCGATCCTCACGTATTTTCCGGCCTCGACCGGTTAACTTGAGTTTGTATCGAAAACCTTCACTTTTGGTCCTAGTGATGAAATATACTATAAAATTCTTTTTATAATAAATGTTTTCTATTACAAAGAATAAAATAATATAAATTCAAACAAACATAGGTTAGTTTCTCTATATTAACCATTTAAAAAATATATATTACCGGCAATGTGTTAAATCAAGGATTGTATACAATGTCTAGGAATAATATAAATTGCCTAAAGTTGATAGGCACAATATGAAACCAAGCATAATTCACATATCTTCTAAACATTCTATAGAATGCCCATTGCACTTAAGGTACAATTTGGTACACTGTTTTTTCCCCCATGGCTTTCAGGTTAAGTTAGGTTAGGTTGTTAATTCAGTAAATATTTACTACACAGACAACCTATTTACTACATTTCATTTATTTTGTAATTAAATAATTTTCTCAGCATATCTGTTCATCTAATACTTTGCCTGCAGTACCACAGGCATTTTACCAAATGTCTAGACATTATTGTGAGTTTGGTTAAGTTCTATGTTCCATGTGGTGTTGGTATTTATCTTTAATAATTTATTTGTCTATGTGTACTATAATTATTATGATATTGACAGAGCATCTTAAAAGCTCGGAGCTACGATTGCTAGCGAATTCTGGTTGAGAATACTAGAATTACAGTGACTGGAAGCTTATCCAGTGAGCATACATTTATTAATTAGTATTATATTATATACATATTAAATAATAAACTAATGTTTTTGTTTTTATTTTCAGGTAAGTCCATGTCAGGATATGTTTAATAGAATATGGATTTTATGTAAGTACATTTTATTCATTTTAAGGTTATATCTAGAGATAATTATGCTCAAACTGTTTTAGTTTTAATAATATACAACAACTTTACCACATATATTTTTTTAATAATTGTTATTTTAAAGCAATACGGGTTTCAGTGAAATTACTTATTTTATACCCATAATTGTTCAGTTGTTTGTGCATTTTTTAACATTTTTCGTACATGCATTAAAAGGAATTGTTTTAGTGCCTACGAAAAGGGATTTAGCTTTTGGCGCGAGTTAACTGTATATTATAACTAATAATATTTATTATCATTTATTAGTAATTATATATTATTATTATTATTATTATTATTATTATTATTATTATTATTTAGTCAACTTACTATATACATATGAATTTAACAATATTTTGTTTTGTATACATATTACGATTGAATCGCTTTAACTGAGCGAGTGATCTGTAAAAACTGATCTATTATGGGAGTCTACATATGTGTCAAAAACATCTGCCTCACCCAGAAATATTACCTTCTTGAATTTAGTTCAAAACAACACTTCTTTCACAAAATAAATAAATACCTTCACAGTCAATAACTAATAACGATCTTATATATCATAAAGATAAAAATCTCTGATTATAATTCATGGCAATGGGAGTCCTATGTTCTTAGAACGGACGTTATTACGGCCAGTTAAAATGAAACTCCCACACACAGTGAAAAGATGAGTTCGCAATACTAACATAGCTAAAACGACTGAAGGCCAAGACTCAAGAAAAATCAGTATATAGGTATATACAAAATTAATGTAGGTTATGTTAGTTGTAGGTTATTATATATAATATTACTAATATGGGACAATATAACAATAATGAGATTAAAATAGTAGTTGCAAGAATTACAAAAAATACAGGGTAGATAAGGCCATTATACAGGGTGTTTAAACAAAAAAGATTCAAGAATTCAGGAGCATGTTTCTCACATCAAAACCAATTAAAAATATTATGTATACACGCTTCCTAAAATGCATCGTTTTCTATCTAGCTGTCATTTTGTGCTTTTCCCCCAAAAATATCTATTTCACGATAAATGATATGATGTTGAAATTTTACATGCTACTTAGTGTCATAAAGACCCAATTTGAGAAAAATAATAATTAATCAACCGATTTCCTTCACTCATTAAAAAATGGCAGCTATTTCAACTTTTTAAAGTCTAATGTCTCGAAATCTGTTTATTTTACAAAATATTCACAGGAGACAAAGTTATTTCCTTTTTAACGACAGACAAAAGTGGTTTTGTTCTTTCTATAAGCTTAAAGGATAAGAGAGTTATCGACAAAAAACTGAAAACATTGGTAATTAATTCACAACATTCATCTTACAACATCCAAGATTTAGCGTGTAATATATATTAGCGTGTAATAATTGGTAATACATGTATTTTGAATGTGGGGGTCTTTGAAGAGTTCCTATAGTTTTTTCATACAGATCTTGTTTTCCCTTACTTTTTTTTAAGTACAATTGAAAATGATTAATTATTTTTTCCAAGTCAAATTTTATTCCAGGCTAATCCTGGGTGTTGTAAAAAATTCCAAGAATTAATGTTTTCAGTTTTTTATTTTTTTTTTTCTCTTTTTTTTCTTCGATAACTCAATTATTCTTTAAACTATAGACAGAATAAAAAAACCATTTTGTTTACCCTTAAAAAAGGGAAATATTTTGTCTCTAGTTAATACTTTATAAACTTAACAGTTTCTGAGATATTAGAAATCAAAAAGTTTAAATACCGTCATTTTGTGTAAAGGAAATCTTGTGCTATTTTCCTCAAATTTTATTTCATGCTAATCCTGGGTGTTGTAGAAAATTCCAAGAATTAATGTTTTCAGTTGTTTTTTTTTTTTTTTTTTTTTTTTTTTTTTTTTTTTTTTTTTTTTTTTTTTTTTTTTTTTTTTTTTTTTCTTTCTCGATAACTCAATTATTCTTTAAACTATAGACAGAATAAAAAAACCATTTTGTTTACTCTTAAAAAAGGGAAATATTTTGTCTCTAGTTAATACTTTATAAACTTAACAGTTTCTGAGATATTAGAAATTAAAAAGTTTAAATACCGCCATTTTGTGTAAAGGAAATCTTGTGCTATTTCTCTCAAATTTTATTTCATGCTAATCCTGGGTGTTGTAGAAAATTCCAAGAATTAATGTTTTCAGTTGTTTTTTTTCGATAAGTAAATTATCCTTTAATCTATAAGCAGAATAAAAAAATCCATTTTGTTTACCCTTAAGAAAAGGATAAATATTTTGTCTCTAGTTAATAGTTTATAAACTTAACAGTTTCTGAGATATTAGAAATTAAAAAGTTTAAATACCGCCATTTTGTGTAAAGGAAATCTTGTGCTATTTTTCTCAATTTAAGTCTTTATTACACTAAGTAGCATTCACAATTTCGACTCATATCATTTACTGATCATAAGATATGATTTTTTTTATCACAAGATGCCGGCTAGATAGAAAAATAGGCATTTTTGGAAATTTAAAAGAGAAAAATATATTTCTTATAAATATTTTATAATGTTAATGGTTTTCAAGATATTGGGCATTAAACACTTTGAAGATCCGCCATTTTGAAACTGTACAAAATGATATCTTGGTTTTCTGGTATGCTGATAATAAGTTAAATACATAATGCATGTACCAAATCTTCGCTCACTATCTTATCTATTTTCAAAGAAATGATGTTTTTTATAAAAACACAAAATGAAGACAGACAGAAAAAAACTTGGTTCCGGACCTATGTCTACATTATTTTTAGCTCTAAAATCAGCTCCCTAAATATTGCCGTACAATTTTGACTGACCCTATACATTTATATAAATATATATTGCCTCTATCCAATTTCTCTCCCAAAACAATTCCGATTGATAATAATTTTGTTATATAAATCTTATCTTGCATCTTGTTTTGGATCTCCTGCAAAGTTACATTGTTGGCGACTGTACCACACAGTGGTATCAACTTGACAAACCATTAGTCAACGTCGCGCTGTTTCTAATAATTAACACTTCTAATATGGCAAGGCAACGTGTAAGGTTGCACAACCTGGAGCCGCCTTGATATATTGTACATAACGCGCAATATCTTCCTATCTTATTATTAGAGGTATAAAGTGTTTATGACCAACATAGATTTATTGTAACAGCAGGGAAGGTTTATAAACCCTGCGTCTTCGGTTTTCCTTTAAGGGAAATATCTTGTTTTAATTTTATTGTAAAACTGTTTGTTGTTTATAAGTGGAAATATACAGTCGGTTATTAAAATCGCTCACCCCCCCCTCTACCTTAACTTTTGTATGAACTTAAATAGAACTCTATTGAAACGTGTATCTGTTCTTAATTTGTAAATTCCCTAAGTTTGGTAACCTTAAATATTTTCGACCTCTATTTCTTAGAGGTTTTCACGTTTCATAGGCTCAGGTAACCGGATAAGTGATTTTCGACATGCTTTCCGTCTGTCGTCGTTGTCGTCTGGACGTAAGAACGATAGCGGCCACATAAATTAAAGATATGAACGTGGAATTTGATATAGGGGACTATGATGTGCTCGTACAGAAATTAAGATAATATCGAATTGAAAATCCCAAAATAACAGACATATTAAACAGTTTTTTGTTCATATATCATGTATTATTTAACTATATAGGAACTGTAATGTTTTTCTTGTTATTTTGCACATTTAGTTGAGTAATCTTCAAATTTCGCTAAAATTTTAACGAAGTCAATAGAGCTGATTTTTTTTTTTAAATTAAGTTTTTTTGAAAACAGCCCCCTCCCCCCCCCCGACCGATGTTTTATGTTTACCGATAACTCACGATTTCATATTTGTCAGAGATGACGAACACAAATGTTTTGATCGAGTTGTTAGAGACGACAGATGAGAATAATTTGATCAAAATCGTTAGTGCTGATATTAAGAAAATTGTTTTTGTTTTTTGTTATATCTTCTGCTTTCTAAATTTTGAGCTATTAAAAAAATGAAAATATGTCTCGAGTTATGTGCAAAATACCCAAATACCAAATTTGATTAAAACCGTTCCACGCGTTTGTACTGCAAATCACTACATGACTTCGAGGCAAGATTTTTTCCTCTTCACTTATAAAATTTTCCCAAGATATTTTGAACGAAATTTCAAGGTTTTCGAGCTAAAAAAAAAAAAAAAAAATTGGCCAGCCGCACGAAAGCAAATTAGCAGTTAAAAGTAATTTAGAAAATTGAACCGTCGGACATTTTTTTTTTTTTTTTTTTTTTTTTTTTTTTGTTATGGGCTGTGATAGCCTCCGTCAGAGGCCTCACCGGCGTCGACCTAAAGGTCTTTTGCCGCCCCAAGTTCCATCCTACACCCACTCAGTAATACCTGTCATCCTTATGAAGGAACAGATGCTACCTATAGGGTTGTCTAGGTAGCAACTCCTTTCCCGGAGGGCCTAGAGAGTATAGCCTGGCTCGTCCTAACGCCTCATAATCTAAGAGAATGTGTTCTGCGGACTCTTCAGCCAAACCATATTTCCTGCAAATATTTTATGCAGCAATCCCTATCCTGTGTAGGTGTTTCCTGAGGTAACAGTGGCTCGTTAAGAGCCCAACCACCCACCTCATGTTATCCCTTCTAAGAGAGATGAGTTGTCCAGCATGTTTCCTGCTTGGTCTAAGTAGCCTCTTTGCAAGTCTACTTGTAGTTGAATTCGTCCAGGCCCTATTCATCCCCTCCCGTATCCATGTATCAACCGCTGCTCTGGCATGTAGGGCATATTAGTTGGTAAACTTTAATAATACTATACCAATACATAATCCTCTATTATTTGGGTCGATTTTGAGTAATACAATTTTTTATTTAACTTTGAATTTGTATATTGGTATGTTAGAAAGATAGTTCCATTTTTTTGTACAATGTATTTCTTATTGTTTCTATATAACACAACATAACCTTCAACCTAAGGAGAAAGTATGTTGTTTATGTACAAATAGTTATACCACGCTTAAAGATAATTCCTAAAGGAAGACACAGCCTTGTAATGCACAGATACATTAATGTATAATATAATCCTAGTATCTGTGTGTAGATTGCATTTAATTAGATACAAGTCAGAGTATGTCCATTATCAAGTAATGTTTATAGCCAGGTTACTCTAGAGTCAAAGGTAATAATGGAAGAACAAATTACATGTTAATAAGGAAAGTTGTAGAGAGATGTTAAGGTGGATAAGCCTGTAGTATTGAAACTGTAGACTGAGCTCAAATAGAAATTTTACTTTGTTTATTGGCTGAGCGAAGCGATGTACTTTTTTAACTCTATGGAACTCGCTGGAATTTTCGCTGGAACTCGCTAAAAACTCTTTGGAATTTTCTCTTTATGTTTGTTACGCGTGAAAAGTAGCGCAAAGTAATCATTTTTGTGTTGTTAATAGTTACTTTTATTCTGTAAATTTTAGACGAAAATTAAAAATTTGTAGACTTTCTACAAAAACAACCTAATGAGGTTCCAAAATTATTATTACTGGCACCACTAAATTGGAATGAAAGAGGCGCGAAGAATAAATAGTTGCAAAGGGGGGTACATACATTTATGTAGAGCCTAAACCAAATAATTTTAAACAGTATCTCTATTTTTTAGAGTTATTTTAAATAATTATTGTAAAATTGTACAACATGTATTAAAAATGAATTATTAAGAAAATAAATTTAACATTTTAAAATTATCTGCATTTTAGAGTCTAACATAAAAAAGTAGTTCTTAGCAGCTAGGTTTAGCGATATGTAGCCTGTTTAAAGTTTTTGACTTCAGTAAGTCTTAATTCGATTCGGTCTAGAGGCGTCTCTACAAATATGTAACAACAACAAAATTTGTGACATTCGCTAATGGTTTAAATTGTGTTGGATATGTCCATATATGAAATGGTGGAGCTGTGACGGCGATGGGATGAAAGTGGCTTCCTCTTGAACACACAGCATTTCGGTAATGTTAGTTTGTATTACGAAGAGATAGGACGAAGAAATTGGTATCGTTTTGTAGTGAATAACAGGCGCTACAATATTGTTCAGCAATAAGAAAGGATAAAATAACATGTAGGAAATTATAAGCCGATATGTCTCCTGAGTAGGAAAATATTCCCAATTATCAAAATTATTGTGGTGGATAATATTAGTTATTTATTGTAATCAATAGTGACCATTATTCGATGCTAATATAGGGCCAATCAGGAGATATTACATTTTTCTACAATTATTCCAATATTAGTTAAATAAGAATTGTACGATAATTATTTAATTATGGATATAATATTGATATAATTTCATATAATAGTTCAAACATCGGGTTATTCAAAAGTTAGATAAAACTTTAACTAACTATAGTGTATTTATTTTTTAACATAGAACAAAAAAAAGTACATGAATTCCTTTGGAATTAAACGGAATTTTTTTTTTTTTTAACAACATAAAATTAAGCAAAATTCTTACTTCTTAGGATTGTGGCCGCCATTCTCTTCCTGAAAAAAGCAGTCGTCTCTCTATGCTAAGCGCGGTATTACTTAAAGTGCTGACATTTTTTTTTTCATTTAAGACAACAACAGCAATTTCATCTTTTTTAAGATTGAAGGTATTCCTGCCTTCTTGATGTCTCCAACAGACCTGGTGGTTTCAAACTTACTAACAAGCTTTTATACGCGATTACACTGCGCGGTTCGTCCCTCAAACAGTTGCGAGTACCTTACTTTCTTAACCCGGCTGATAAACTGCGTTCATATTCATAATAACATTGAATCAATACGACGGGTGTTTGTAACATCATGATGTATTAATAAAAATCAATCAATTAATTGTAAACTACTACAAGTTTACCACCTAAAAGATTCCTGTGTTTGAAATTAGTCATCAATGAGCAAACTCGTTGCTATGGCAACAAATAAATAGCAATGAAATAGGTAATCAATATATATAATAAAAGGAAGTCTAGAATGTGCGTGCCGGTATAATTCAAAATCGAATCTCGGTACAATCAAAGGGGGTATATTGTGTGATAGTCCTCTATTGCCCATCCATGAAGAAGGTTTCCGTTTTGTATCTAAGGGCGTCCATTGGAAGATAAAAGGGCCGAACTTATGACCGAAAAATACAAGGGAAATACAGTATTTATCCCCAGAATACCACTGATCTCGACTAAATTACCATTGCAGTTAAAGAGACTGCAATTTCAATCAAACTAGCCTATAGTCTTACTATTAACAAATCGCAGAAACAAACTCTAAAGTATTGCGGCATAAGTCTCAAAGATTCCTGCATTTCTCACGGTCAATTATACGTAGCATGCTCTCGAGTAGGAAATCCGAAAAATTTGTATAATATACCACAGATAACAAAATGAAAAATATTGTTTATAAACAAGTATTATAAATAGTTAGAATGTTTTCAATAAAAAGCTTTTACTTCTTATGTTTTGAGGTTTATCTCCTTATATTCCAACTACCACACAATCATATAGCCCCGGATCATATTGACAAAGGTACAATTAACTGAGTAAATTTCTACTACTTTGTAAGAATACTTTATTTAAACTCATTACTATCATTTTTAGGGTCTTGCGCATGATTCTTCAATTAGGTGCTAGCAGACGGGTTTGCGATTATTTTGAAATCAAGATCATATTCAACATTTATTCGTGAATAACATATGTTAGAAGTCCCGGTTGAAGCCGGGTTAAACCACTAGTGTTTTAATAAATTCCAACTTTATCGGCATAAAATAAAGAGTTTTTCTCGGGGATTAGACAATAAATAACGAATCTACAACCGTTTCAAATTTAAACTTACTTTTGAAAGACTCGGTACGTTATCGATCCATTATTGCTATTGGACAGTTGAGCCAATATTGGAAAAATACTATATACGGGGTGCTTAAAAATGTCGTTACAAACTTTAAGTGGTTGTTATTTATATATTGTCAAAATTGTGACGGTTTGAAATGTGTAATTTTCCCTTTCTCTAAAACCATTAACTATAACAACCAATGTAATCGGACCAATTTGAAAATATAGGAGTTGAAGTTTTGATTCTTAGTAAACCATTGTATGAAGAATGTGTTTACCAAATTCGACTCGGAATCTTAATAATATAAAAAATGTAATTAAAACACAAAATGGCCGACAGATGGTAAAAGAAGCTTGAAATTGTTTTCTTATATTATTTGCAGTATAACGAAAAATATAGTTCATCACTTTGACTAAAAGAAGCTTTTCGATCCTCGCTCATTTTCATTTGGTTAAACTTGAGCTTATATCGAAAAGCTTCACTTTTGGTCCTAATGATGAAATATACTATTTTAAAGCAAGACCATAATTTTTTTTTACATTGTCTGATACAGTTATTATAAATCATGTAGGCAGTATCAAAATTAAGATGTGTTTATTAAAAATTTGTGGAGAGAAACTGTTGAATCTATTTAATGACAGAAAAATTTTTTTTCAATTAAATTAATTAATGCAATCCAATCAGAAATAACTTCTTTAATAAAAATCGAGATTTAAAACTCGGTGTATATAATTTAAATTAAATTTTAAATGAAAGTAAAACCTGTTTATGAAATTTTCTCCAGGGATGAATGAAAAATCTGTTTCCAACATCGCTTGAGAGTCAAATATAAAACTGTTTGCTAAACGGTTTGAAGATAGCAACGGAATTGAAAATGTATGAATGAAAGATGCCAGCGTTATATTCAACTTGTGGAGACCATTATACGGTGGTGAGGAAAGTTGAATTTTTGAACATTTTTATTGAAACGTGTACACCTGACGCGAAACGATTACCTTGTATTCAGGAGAAAATTACTTGTTTTAAGAAACGTTTTTTACTCTTTATGTACATTGAATAATTTTCTAATTCTGGACAGTACAAACTGTGCGAAAACGGCACAAACTTTCACATATGTCACCATTAGGGGCTCGTTCCTAAACATCCTGAGAGAACCTTACTACATCACAACTTTTTTCACGTAGTCTTCTATTAGAACTCTCTCTTTTATCTTTCCTATCAGTTCTCTCTTGACCAACTGTTGTTCTTTTCTGACACTGACGCCGTTTCAAATTACAAATAAGCTGTGAAAAACATTTGAAATATAACATTCAGAAGATTTGATCTAATTGTTTAAGGTCGGTTTTATGAAAACGGATTTAAAACTTTTTTTATTGTCAGCTAAAAAATTGATTTGACTTTTATAACGTCATTCAATAATAATGTTGAGCGAGGTATTAATAATGTCATTTTATATTCCCGTTGATCCCAAAATAACTTCTGTCTATAATATTGTTCTTGAAGATGTCCGTTTTTAAGTATTTATTTGTCACCATTTAAATTTCCCACCCTTTACATATTCAGATAAACTCTAATTACTCCAATGGATAAAATAGGCAGACATTTCAGTTGTTGTTGTTTCTATGGGGACTTTGAAGAACTTAATTCATCTGCAATAGGTATCAACGACTTCTTTCCTATCCTATATGTAATAAAGTCTTTGAAATGAGATGTTTTTGACCATGTCATGATTTGCTTCTTTTACTAAAAATATTGTTTAAACTGAATTTGTATTATTTTTCTAAATTAGTTTATTAAAAAAGAATGCTTGAAAAAGTTATATTAAAATTATAACATATGAAATTTAATTTCGTAACTGTTAATTTTTTTTCCAACTGCAGTGTTAGACTCTAAAATGCAGATAATTTTTTAATGTTTTATCTTTTTGTTAATAACTCATTTTTAATACATATTGTACAATTTTACAGTAACTATTTTTCGTTATATTGTTTTAAAAACAGCTGTTTTCAATACAGGCATTGAGATGCTAAAGTTGTTCTTTTTAATCCTAGGACCTAAAAACATCAGGTGAGGTCGAGGTCATCAGATGTTATTTCGTTTACAGGAATTAATTAACGATTGAAAAGCATCCATAAAAACAACCGACACTCTCGATTGTAAATAACAGATAAAACAGCTGTTACAATTGATTTATAAATCAGTACCACTAACACAAACTAAACAGCTGTAATAGCTGCAAACTTGTGTAACCTGTCCAAACTGTTAAAGGTTATAACATTTTAGTTTTTTGTGAAATTGTTTTCTTTTATTGTTGCAGTATAACGAAAAATATATTTCATCACTTGGACCAAAAGAAGCTTTTCGATCCTCACGTATTTTCCGGCCTCGGCCGGTTAACTTGAGTTTGTATCGAAAAGCTTCACTTTTGGTCCTAGTGATGAAATATACTATAAAATTCTAAAAATATGAGGTAGGGTTTAAAAATTATTAGGTTTAGGCTTTATAAAAATGTATGTATTTATCCCCACCCCTTAGAATATTTATTCTCCATGCCTCTTTCATTCCAATTTAGTGGTACCAGTAATAACAATTTTGGAACCTCATTAGGTTGTTGTTTACGCCCTACAACTTTTAAATTTTCGTCTAAAATTTATAAAATAAAACTAACTAATTAAAAACATAAAATACTTTCCAACATAAATTTTATTTTGACGCAAATGTGATATTACTAATTATACGACCAGAAACTCATGTATACTATCTACTTAAATTATCCATTACCACAACTTTTCGTTCAATGCCGACTGGACTACAAATGAACCAAGTTATTTTACCAGCATATAGGCCTAATTCCGGGTTGTAACATAACTCGAGAACACAGAATCACTTTATAAGCTCACTCTAATATTTTAACGCGATACAGAATCGCCAAAGTGTTTGGACGGCAATATTTTCATCCCCTAACTTACTAGACGTCATATATCTGTAGGGAGGTGGCGCCAAGCAGTTTGTAATACAGCCCCAACCGACTTCATTTTCTTCATTGTTTTTCATTTTTATTATTGGGGGCGACAATGTGACGAACCATTTTGGTCAATCAGTTGTTTCCTTTATTTTGTTAACAAATCATTTAGAGTTATTGGATTTTTTTTTCTGTAATGGTAGGGGGTTAGAATCTCGGCAATTAAGGGATTAATTTTATGATGGGAGAGGAGTTAAGTGGGTCGAGTGTAATTTATATGATGTGTAAAACTGGATCGAAATTTTGCTTTATGAAAGCTTATAATCTCGTTTAATAGTCGTAACAAACAAAGCGCGCTATCCAATTAATTTTTCTAATCATTGGGTAACAGTTGCGACTCGTGGTTTTTAAAACGCGTAAGAATTAGGGAACTGTATACAGAGTGTTCCAAAAGTATGAGACTACTTACATAATTTTTTTTAACGGATTGAAATATAAAAATGAATCTTTAGGAATGTTGTTGAATAAATAAGGCCTGCTTTAAAATAATGTTAATCTCAACCTCCAATTTCATAGACAATAATTTGTATTACCATAAATCAAAAAAGTTTGAAAATAAGAGACAAGTTATAATATGCTTTTTGTACACCCTGTTTATATGTGCGACTAAAATACAATAATAATTCATTTTAATGAAACAGCAGATATTTGTTGTTTAAGCTCCATATTCAAGGATTAAATAAAGCAATAACGCTAAAGTTTCAAAATTATTTTAATACTATAAATGAGCTACAATACCTGTACAAAAGTTGTCAATACCTGTTAATTATCAGTTGCTCAATGATGCCACAAGGCGAAACAATTGTAGTTCATTTATATTATTAAAATATTTTAAAACTTTAGATTTATTGCTTTATTTAATCCTTGGATTATAATTAATAGTATATAACAATACATTCAAATATTGAAAATTACTTACTGGTCATATTATAATAATTAACAACGAGATTTACAATTAAATTGCCTAATACTTGTAATAAATCATTCTGTTAAACACAATTATCAGAAAACATATCCTATTAAAAGACTCCAGACTGTGTGGCCGGATTAAAAATATTGCCCATCGGCGCGCTTGCCACTGTGCACTGATATGAGAATGTAAACTAAAAACTACATGCTCAGAATCGTATGTAGTGTGACTCTATAATCAATCAGGCGTACAATTAGGCGTACATAGTAATGATTCGAACGAACAAAAAAAAAAAAAAGAAAAAGAAAATAAAATCAATCGAAATTTTATGTATTTATAAAGCTTTCTCTAATTTCTCACCAAGTTCCGTTTTGGTGTTTGAATTTTAATTAAATTTAAACGTTTTCATATTTCATAAGTTTACAAAAATAGTACACAAAATATTAAATAACAGTGATAAGGGCTTTGTTTTCTAAAATTTTATATAACGTTGTTACATATTCATTAATATAAATTTGAGGGGAAATGTTTAGCGGTAGTCAGATCATTTACGCTTCCAATGAATTGAGTCACTCGCTTAGGAGGCACTCTAGTGGTGGACATAATGGTTGATTTTTCAAATAAGACCGTCAGTATTCCGAGATTTGTGTACATCGATGGGTACAGCATAACAACCCATAATCCATTTTACTTACATTATGTCACCCTGTGTTTTGTTCAAGTGTACAGTTATTTCTTGGTGTATGAATATTGTTATGTGTTACGTCACGTAGTTGTTACAGAATCACTATTTAAAGTAAACAAACCAGTTTTCCTAGACCAAACTATAACGACATTTGCTTGTTAAGAAACTGGTTGGGCCTATCATTGTTTATTTCTAAACATTCTACCCGGATGAAAGATAAAATAATAGGAATGAATCTATTATTCATTAAGTAAAACTACACGTTAGGAATCTCTTAGTGGCTTCCAAGGTTCGGTTCCCTTTACCAAGACACGGCGTGTCGAAATGTCCGTTTGTCTTTCTGTCCTAGAGATAAGATTTCATATCGGAACTGGAAAGTTTTACGTGACGAGGTTCACAATCAAAATAACAAGTTGTAGATATAAAACGTTCTTTTAATAATTGTATTTTCCAATATGTACTTAGAATTGGGTAAGGTATGAATTAAAAAGTTATTGGGCCTTAGAAAATTTGTGTACCTTCCATCTTTCTTTATCATTGTATCTACCCACGTGCTTTACGAAATTAATCCAATTTAAATGTTGGCATATTATGAATATCTGGAGTTTTATTTACACAGTTTACGAACTATATGGTAAGTTTGGTAATCGTCAAAGATTCTACTTTTTATGACCTCAGGAATTTTGAAAAATTGATTTTGGAAATGACGTTATCTTTGTCGTCTGTACGTAAGCACGATAGCGGCCACTAAAATTAAGATAGGAAAATGAAATTTGGTACTGAGGACTATAATGTGCTCATATAGAACCTTATTAATATTCAGAAAAATCTAATTAAAAATGTCAAAATGGCGACCATTTAAAAACATTTTCTTGTTCATATAATATTATCTTATCTTATATATACCAAGTGTCCTAAAAGCCCCCCTCCTATTATTATTATTTTTTTTTTTATTAATGGAAATAGACAGATTTGCTTTGGGGAAAGTTTAGATAACCAAAGGAGTAGTTTTTTGAAGTATCAACATTATCAACCCTTACCCCCAAAATGGGGTAGTTTTGGGTTAAATCAAGAATTTTAAATAGCAACCCCTATTGAGTGATACCTCATTTTAAAGGCCTTTTAAACATAAGAATAATGGCGCAAACTAGGGGTCTCTAAGTTTATCCTACCCAACATAGCGACCAATCGAATTGTGAATTTTACGTTAATAATTACACCGGAAATGTTACGAAATGTACAACATGCTTTTGAGTCCAGAATCTATTTCTGCCAATATGTAAATGGTAGCCATTTCGAGATCTTAACCTGAGCTAAAAAACAAGGTAAGGCTCTTACCATCATTTTACCAACATAGAGCAGTTTGTAATGTAATAAAAACAACCGGAGTTTGTAAGTTAACATTCACGATTCGATTGGTCGCTATGTTGGGTAGGATAAACTTAGAGACCTCTGGTTTGCGTCAATATTCTTATTTTTAAAAAGTCCTTTAAAATGAAGTATCACTCAATAGGGGTTGCTATTTAATATTCTTGACCTACCCCCAAATTACCCCATTTTGGGGGTAATGGTTGAAAATGTTGATACTTCAAAAAACTCCTCCCTTGGTTATCTAAACTTTCCCAAAAGCAAATATGTCTACTTCCATTAATTAAAAAAATAATAGGGGGGTGGGGCTTTTAGGACACTTGGTATATATAACTTACAACAAACTAAAGGTAGGAATTTTCAGATTTCAATTCTGCATGTAAGTACCAACCTGACCTCTACACGATGGCAAATAGAGGAAGTTATTGTTAAAAATTTCGAAATCAATATATTGAAGAAATAAAATATGTTAGACGTACGTTTATGAAGAACTCGTCATCGGCGTAAGCTTAGTGGTGCAGTTTCTTACACATTTGTACAGTTTCAAGGTTAGCATGGACAGAAATACTCACACGAGCGAAGCGAGTGAAGACTTTTTACTATTTACACATCTAAAACACTCGTTATGGCCTAGCGGTTGTAAAAAAGTAGTGATATACACAATTGTGGTATCCAAAAATCTTTATCAACACCCCTTGATAGCAATACAATTTAACATTCCCTACAAGGCCTAAGAAACCAACGTTTGTACATTACATTGTATGTCGGGACTGAGTAAGTAACCTGATGGGGCCCATCAAATAGTTTTGCTTTGTATCTGTCCAAATATTCTATGAAATTCATTTAATTTATTATGATGGCATATTCTAGATGTATATGGAGTTATTTTATCTTTAATTTTTTGATAAATTGTTTTTGAGGTACCTGTTATGAGACTAAATCTAAAAATCTGTTACAATAATTTGTATCAAATTTTTTTCTCGTTTTTGTGTATTTTAGTTAGTAATGTATTATTGGCATATGTCAATTTATTTATTTTCTTTAGTTTGTTGTTAAAGTGAGCTTTATTTTTTTTCTCTCTTCCTCAATCTAAATCATGTTTTGTTTGTCTCAATTTAGTATAAGGAATGGAAAATAATAATTTTTTTTTTAAATATATATATAAAAAATAAGACCATGTGAATTCTGTGTAATCAAAATTTTAATTTATTTTCTTTATTAAATATCAGTAAAACCATGATATTTACAATTGAATATTTTTTTTTGACAGTAGTATTTAAAATAATACATTATTCTTGTATTTTTGAAAAAATATTATTTTCATTATTTGCAGTATCATTATAAAATTAAACGATAAAATATCTTTTGTATGTATGTATAGACGAGAGAAAATTAGTGCAATATTTTTATGAGTGTGAGAAAGTATTTAAATACATATATACATAGGCCTACATACATACGTATATATAGTGGAGCGTGACTGGACAACGTGGTACGTTGTGATTTTGATGAAAATAAATCGCATTTTTCTCCATACAAAGTGTATAGTATGGCCTACTATAAAGAAGTTTTCACTTTAATAATTACTCGTGCTGTGATATTGTATTGTACGTAAATCTGTGACTATACAATCACACGTTCGTATTTATATAAGAAATAAAGAAAACACCTTCAACTAACTGCGTCTACAGTAATGAAGCATTCGACAGCCGTGATTCATTTAGTCCTTGCAATGATGACTTTGCATTTCACAGAACACTTTGGTTCATTACTGTCACAACTATTGAGGTCGCTTCCAATAAACATTGGCGTAACTATTTCCGAGAATGGAATAAAATGTTGGAGGAAATGTTTTGGCATCAGTTCCCTCCGGAGGATTTCCGTTGTCCTAATTTCCCAACACTATAATTGACACGTTTGAAGCTTAGACCTCGAATCAATGCGTGATTGCGATATAGATAAACACTGTGAATAAGAGTGTAGTTCTATGACCTTGAAGGTATAGTTAATCAATAACATGGCATGAATTCAAGTCCAAAGTACTTCAATCAATGCTTAATGATTTAAGCAGAAATTAAAAGTATTTATGAGAAAACAAATTTAAATATTATCATATTTATGAATTTAGGTCACGTTTTTTAAGTTTTGTGTGCGTGTTTCCTTTCACAAATCACACATGCTTATTGTACTTTATGAATTGATGAGGTAATTCCTAGCTTGGCTATTTCAAAAGTTTTAATAAATTATTTCCAGGCAAACGCCTTTATATTTTAGTATTTATAAAAAATGGCTCCCATGAGTATTATTTCTTAAGTGGCATAGCTCAACTTAAAATGTTTTGGAAATAAGGAAAAGGTATTTTAGTTTAAACTTTTGGGTTTATCAAATCTACTTTCAAAAAATTAGTTAATGCCAATTTTCGGAAGTGGACATTTTGAGTTTTTCCTTACTACAGATAACCTCAATACTTTGAATTATAAAGATATATTAAGGGTTATTTTTAATACAAGAAACACTTTGTAGCAAATTTATTAAAAGCCGTATATTTATCAAAAACATTTTTTAACTGATTTTCAGTTTTCTCCTTTTTCCTTTTTTTTTTTTTTTTTTTTTTTAGAAATTCTATATTTTTGACGATATAGTAAACATTACGTTTCAAAATGCTACATTAATTGAAGAGCTTGGTCAATTTGGTAAAATATGTGTTCTGTTTTATTATTACAAAAGTTACTCTAACATTTTAGGTTAACACACAATCATCCTTCGGAGGGTGTATTATCAGATAACAAATATCCATAAATAAAATTTCATCAAAATTTGTTCAGAATGGATTCACACGACTCTAAACCTATGTAATTTAAACAAAAAATCCAATTACTGTATCTGTATTATCGAATTGTTCTTATTATCGCGCCATCATGGTACTTACCCAGCTCTATCATACAGTCTAATACAAGCAGATACTATAAATATAATGCACAAAAGTTATTCTCTTGAGCCTTGCAGGGAATGTTAAATTCTATTGATAGATCAAGAAGTTTAAACGAGTAGGGTCAGTTTATTTCAAACAGTTGGTACACAGGTTTTTTTGTATTTGTTTGTAATTTATTTACGTCGTGGATATTAAAATAATCCCCACTCGCTTCGCTCGTGTCAGTGTCTCGGCTCTAACGGACCTCTAATGTGTACATATGCGAAGGAGCCTCTACTTGTTTTTATCGTGTCGGAGACTCTAGTAACTATACGATTATCACATTTTCTTGGAAGGTCAGGTTTCGAAATAACATTTTTATCGATTATTTTGTTACTTGAAATCGTAAAGAGTTGGGGTTGGTATCATTACACGAAGAATTGAAATTTACACATGTTTAAGAAATTTTTGGTTTTATACGTTGAATAACACAGGATATATGATTTTTTTTTTTAAATAACCGGCCTTTTGACACTTGTAATTTAATTTTTCTGAATTTAACTAACCTTCTATACGATCACACTGTATTTTCTTAAACCAACTTTCATGGTCCTATTAATTTTTGTGGCCTCTATCGTACTTACAACGACGAGGGCGCGTCTTAAATAACTTTCCGTTTTTTTCGATTATCAAACTTACACCATACTTCGTATACTGGGTAAATAAATCTTTGTTTCTTAAAAACTCGTTAAAATCGATGTTCATTATAAATTAAGTATAATGAAATATCATGGGGGGGGGCTATACGGGATGTTCCAAAAGTAAGGAATTTTTACCGTAATTTTTTAACGAAATGAAATATGTAAATGAAACTTTGGGAACGTCATTTCATAAATAATAGTTTTACAAAAATGTCAACCCTCAGCCCCCTGAGAGGGGCTTTGAAATCTTGAATAAAAACTTAATTAATAAATACATGATAATGATAAACTGTCGTGGAGGTCCACTTAAGTACAACACTTATTTTAAATCTAAGAAAAGTTGACACGGAATAGACACAAAACTTTAAAGGGTTGGCAATAAACTAATTCGATAGCTTTTTGAAAAACTAATAACGCTAATACTTTCTAAATGATCCCATAACTTGTTTTGTTTTGCTTGGGGATAACTTTCTCTTCCCTTAAATGGTACAGTAGATTAGATACAAATGAATGGATTCGTGATAATTTGTTTTAAAACTGTTCTGATAGCGTAGTAACTTGTTTATATAATTGTGTAATTTTTTATTACCATAAATCAAAAAAATTTAATATACGAGACAGATCTTATACTTTTGGAACATCCTGTAATTATAAATTTAGTCATTTAGTTAATAATTTATCTACGATACAAATGTTATCACAATTTTATTCTCAAGTTATATACTTGCACCATAATAGATTACAAATCAAAAGGACACTGTGGGTAAGGCGAGAGGGTGTAATCACTATAATTGAATCAGTCTTAGTGGCTTCTCACTGTCAACATGTTTATCGACAATAATTAGTCTTCATGAAAATTAGATATCAAGTGTTTTAAACTAGTCGACATTTAAACTAATTGTTTCTTTAGCAACTTGTTATTTTTCAAAGTTAATCGTTCTATTTATTAATTTAGAAAATTCTTTATTTAAGATGGCTATTTTATCCATGAGGGCTTATAAAAAATAGAATGCAAAATACACTTTTAATTATGTTTTAAAAGTTGCACGAGCACACCAGATCATAAAACAAAATAAACATCATAAGCATGCGCACTAGTGTCAATACAGAATCAAGAACACATAAAAACAAGGAGGGAACTGCTTCCTCGTGCTGGTTATGAAGAAGGAAAACAAGAGATAAAAATTCTTGAAATAATTTTAAGAGACAAGTTGAACGCATTGCGTAGTCAATTTAGTTCACACGGTTAGTCATGTGGAATTCAAAGCTGCGGTTTGTTTGTTTTTTTAAAATTTATAAAATAACTTTTGCTTCTGTTAAATATTCCTTGTTGAGTGCGTCCTTTAAGCCGGCTTTTAACTTTACTAATCGTATTTAATAATTAAAATTAAAATGTATCTCTTCTTTCCGCGCTATCAAAAGAAAAGTTCTTTCTATTTTTTCTTTTATTTCGATCGAATGTTTTTCAACTTTGTTACATTGACGTTCCCACATATTTGTAGTATAGAGAAAGTTTATAATTGGTAAACAAAAATACATGTTGTAATTGGTAAACAAAAATGCATGTTGGTAATTGGTAAACAAAAATCAATGTTGTAATTGGTAAACAAATATTAATGTTGTAATTGGTAAACAAAGTCAATGTTGTAATTGGTAAACAAAAAACAATGTTGTAATTGGTAAACAAAAATCAATGTTGTAATTGGTAAACAAAAATCAATGTTGTAATTGGTAAACAAAAATCAATGTTCTAATTGGTAAACAAAAATTAATGTTGTAACTGGTAAACAAAAATCAATGTTGTAATTGGTAAACAAAAAACAATGTTTTAATTGGTAAACAAAAATCAATGTTGTAATTGGTAAACAAAAATCAATGTTGTAATTGGTAAACAAAAATCAATGTTGTAATTGGTAAACAAAAATCAATGTTGTAATTGGTAAACAAAAATCAATGTTGTAATTGGTAAAATAAATCAATGCTTTAATTGGTAAACAAAAATCAATGTCGGGGTTTTTTTGTGGATCTATTTGATTAAAGTCTAAAAAGTGATGACTGTGATATGTGCAAGTGCTGTGCAGTCAAAACGCGTTGACCGATGTTATTAAAATTGGTATGTGGGCATATTTTGGTCATATTTTGGGCATATATATAGCGTGGTTTTAAAGTCCCACACCCCCTATTTTTGTTCATTTTATATCACATTACTTTTTAACCAATACCGCCCATTATAGGAAAGAGATGTAGGAATCAACTTTAAAAATCTAAATACGAAGGTGGTCATGCGACATCGTTTAACACAGTTATTTTTTTAACAGTGGTTAAATCAAGTCTAAAAAAGATTTAGAAATCAACTTGAAAGTTGTAATGAGAATGAGTCAGACGATATATAGTTTAACAATGTATTCTGTTTTTAGAAACAGTGATGGAATCACAACTGGAAAAGGTTTTACAATTTTCGAAATATCATAACCTAACCTAACCTAAACCAACTGATATCTCGTAAACAGTAAATCCTTTTTTTTCAGTTTTGATTCAACCACTGTTTTTAGGAAAAAGACGGTGTTAAAGAATATGTCGCATTAAAATTTTTGAAGTTGGCTCCAACATCTTGGACCTAGATTGATACTCTAAAATTGCCCCAAAGTAGTTAGTGTTTTACTTTTATAATGGGTGTTATTGGTAAAACAATGTATTTAAAGAAAATTTACAAAAAATAGTGGTGATAGGACATTAAAATCACACTGTATATACAGAGTGGAAAACAAGTGTTGCAACACCTAGGTAATTTCTGAACGAATAGAGATAAAGCTTCTAAATTCCACCAAACCTTGTAGGGAGGAAAGTAGGGGGTTAAAAGGGGGAACCTTAATTTGTCTAAATAGCATCTTTCATCGTGATATATCGTTTTGAAAGGCACGACAAAAAAATTGTCGTGGAAAAGTCTGTACAATGTCTCTATCCGGAATTATGTGGCTAGAATTCGAAATTTGATTGGTATTTCATTTTGTTTTGTTTTTCATTAACATCCATAACAAATAGAAAAGTAAAAATTCAACTTCTAGCCCCCATGATTCAGCTTAGAGATATCGTAGAGACTTATTCAAGGCACTAAAATTGGTCTTTTCTATGCCTTTCAAAATGATATTTCACACGATTGAGGTTGCTATTTGAACAAATTAAAGTCCCCTTTTAAACCCCCCTTTAAAAAGGGGTTATCTTAAAAAAATATAGATATCTTATTGATGCTTGGTATACACTGGTGTTCATTGTAACATAACGAATAAAGCCACAAGTGCTGTCACAAACAAACTGACTTCGCTCTGCAATGGCAGCTCTACACTTGAGTGACTCGTTGTATTGTTGTTTATTGCTCCACAGTTTGCTACCACAGTGAGTTTAACGTTATTCGATATCACCAGGCAAGAAAATATATTGCTTTTATGTGCGTATAGACGGACAGAAATTATCACTACAAGTATGTCCATCATAAAGTAGCTCTAAGCTATAAAAGAGATTATTTGTAGTTGTAGTTGTTATTCTTGTTTGCAATGGCGGTGTTTTGTAGTTCATCAAGCAGTGGCGGAATTTAGAGTTCTGGGATGAAGAAAGGTGAAGTTGTCTAGATTCAAACTCGGCGTAGACTCATAAATAAATCAGGATATTGTGACACCATCTAGTGATTTTACTTTAACGTTGAAAACTGTGGTTAACGGTGATTAATATTAGTTATGATTCACCTTTACACGTAGAATGTGTGATTTCGTATTAACTATCTTTACTGTAAACACAATGTTTAATGCTTTAAAATGACAAGTAAAATCCACAGAACAAGAAGTATTAGAATATAAACAAATCTACTGTACCCTTGAACAAAACAACACTTACAGTGAGAAATAATCAAATGATTAATCAGTGGCTTGCTCCTCTAATTTTGTTTGTGATTTATCAATTCACTGGAATTTCATAGTTGTTCATGTTTAGATAAAATATTACAAGATAAAACCAAGAACCCTTATAATTTTACGCACATGTCTGTAACCAGTCTTCACAGACAAGGCGATAAATCATATATATTTCAAACTTTCAATTTATATTCCTTGTATGATATTGTCCCAAATATAGAAAAATTACAAAATTATCTTGGATTATTTAAGAGGCAGTAACTATCAAGTTGATTTTTTCCCCTCTTAATATTATGTTTGGGGTATCAAATAAAACTAGAAGTTATTCTGATTACGAATATGTATGTTTATTTGACAAAAACATTACTATGTTTTTGCCAGGACAAATTTAAAGTGCCAGATACCATATCCCCGCTTAATTTGAACTCGGTGTAACTTACAAAAAAATAAAAAATAGAATTTATTTTAAATTGCAATGCAAAACGTATTATAGAGTTTTTTGTGTGACAAATACACTTTAATTTAACGACACTATGACAAATGCGTAGCGTATAAGTTTTAAAAGCAGTTTTTGTGAAATATGAGACAAAAATTCAATAGCCATTAAAAGATGTTTGATTGATTTCTCTTTATTAGGGTCCGTAGGTAAAACAAAGAACCCTTATAATTTCCAGCGCGTGTCTATCTCTTTGTGTGTAACTTGCAACTAGTCTACACAGACGAGTGGATAAATCCTATATACTTCAAACTTTGCATTTATATTCTTTCTATTGTCCCACATTTAGTAACAATATAGCTATGACAAATAATGTCCTTGAGGGTAGTTAATTGGTAAAAAGTATTAAGTTGAACAATTTTGTTTCTAAAAATATTATGTGTTGGATATCAAATAAAACTAGACGTTTATCTTATTACGAATATGTATGTTTATTAAACGAAAACATTAACATGTTGGCGCTAGGTCTAAATTGTCTTATATAATATCCCCCACCCTTCTAATTTGAACACAGCGTGACCTACGAATCTGAACAAAAATATTTGAAATTAAATTCAGTGCCAAATCAAATATTATAGATTTTTGTATGACGAATACAACCTAATTTAACCACACATTGAAAAATGCGTAACGTATAAGTTTTATAAAACTGTTGTTGTGAAATGTGAGATAAACAATTCAACAGTCATAAAAAGATGGATTGCATTTTGATTGATTTCAGAGTCGGGTAAAATCTGGCTTTATTAGAGTCAGGTAAAACCAAAGACCTTTATAAATCACGCGCTTTTAATTGCACTGACAAGAGATAAATGCTATATATTTCAAACTTTGCATTTATATTTTTTGTATTGAATCGTATAGAAAAAATATAGCGGTATCGAGAGAGAGAGAGAGAGAGAGAGAGAGAGAGAGAGAGAGAGAGAGAGAGAGAGAGAGAGAGAGAGAGAGAGAGAGAGAGAGAGAGAGAGAGAGAGAGAGAGAGAGAGAGAGAGAGAGAGAGAGAGAGAGAGAGAGAGAGAGAGAGAGAGAGAGAGAGAGAGAGAGAGAGGGGGAGGGGGGAGAGAGAGATGTAGGCCTAATCTAACCCTAGAAAACAGTTGTAGATCCATGTAGGGTCCCTCGGGATTGCCAAGTTCGTACTCATTATAAATAACTCTCCGTGTGTCATAGTTGTGGTAAATGTTATGCTGTACTCATAGATGTATTTAAATTCCGGAATGCTGATTAACGTATGTGAAAAACGAAGCCTTATCCCCCACTACTGGTAGGCGTCGTTGGCTGATGACCCAATGCATTTATACAAATTACATGAAAGTCAAGTTTTAGAAGCGATTTCAGAGAACAAATACTGTGACCGTTATGTAAATACAAATTAATTTTCATAACTTTTGTAACGAAATGATTTTTTTTTTAATTTTAATTCACTAAAAAGTTGTACTAGTGATGTTTGTTACCCGTGGAATAGTTTTTAAAAAAACAGTTTGTTTCATTTTCCATTTGAAGTTTTGTATAGGCGTTTTATACAAACGCGTTATAGTCTCGTTCACACCAATATACAGGGTGTTGCAAAACTGTGTTTTCTAACTACAGGATGTGGTTTCACACAACAAAAAGTTCCTACAAACATATGTCCGGAAGTGCTTAATTACCTAAAATTCTGTTATTTTGTTTTTCCTCGACATATTTTTATCTCAAGAACGCGTTGAAATTTTAAAATATAAATGTCTCAAAAACGTGATATTTTTATGAAAAATTAAACAGCCGCCATTTTGAAACGGGTTATTGGGTTAGGTCGTTTTTACAAAAATAGTTCTTTACTTTATTACGTATTATGAGAAGTTTTAATTCAATCCGTCCAACCGTTCTTGAGATAAAAATTAATTTGTGAATAAAACTAAATGGAGGTTATCTGGGAAACTAGGCAATTCCGGACATCATTATAGAGGAACGTTTTGTTATTTTGACGTGGAGAACTACCTCCTGATGTTTGGAAACACAATTTTGCAACACTCTGTATTTAATTGTTTTAAGAATGTGTTTTATTTCTAGTCAGAGCAGCGTCGTCCATGCCTTTGGAATCCTACGTACTGTTTTTGAGTTGCCGCCATTTTAAAATGAAAAAGAAAATTTACAAAATTTGTACATCTTTCGGCCTGGTTGCACAGATCCATACAACTTATAAAGATTGGTAGCCACGATTACTCGTAACTACGTAACAAACCCACAAACCAAATAATAAAACTAAAATTAACCTCGCTGCGCCGAGTTTACAACCCTTTTTAAGGAAAAGATGACACCCAAGATATTTAGTAGATTTCGCTTGAATAAAGGCTCGATTTTATGTATCATTGGATAAGTTCTTTCGGTAAATTTCAAAATGGCAGTCAATTTTCTAACGTTATGAATAGTTTTATCTATTATCGTTTCACAATAATTAATGGTTGTGTTGGTAGAATCTGCATCCAATTAATACATTGTATATGTATTTTCTACAATGAAACAATCATATGACTATGTATACTTTTAAATCCTTTGCGTGACCTCTTTTTTGGTTTAAATAACTCACAAATTACTTTTTTTTTTTATCGACCATTAATATTTATTTCAGTTCTTAGAGACTACACTTGTACACAATTTGATCAAAATCATTAGAGTGGCGATTTGGAGACATAAAGTATATTGTAAAACCATATTCTTCAATTTTTGGTTTTCAATAACTCACAAACAAACATTTTTTTCGGAATGTCTACCATCGCTTTTTGTTTGAATTGTTTGAGCCTACACTTGAGCAAAATTTTATCAAAATATATAGCTCACATTTTGAAAAATAAAGTGTTTTATAAAATCATCTCCAATTTTTGATTTTCAATAACTAACAAATCGACATTTTTAAGGTATGTGAACCATCACTTTTTATTTGGGTTCTCAGAGACTTCACTTGTACAAAATTTGATCAAAATCATTAGACCCAATTTTGAGAAAACGGAATTTTACGTTATATTTTTTATGGTGGATATTTCAAAATTTTAACTTAACAAAATTTTTTTAATAAATGACGTCAGATTTTTCAAAAATGTGCCCATATACAAAATTTGATTAAAATCGGTCCACTCGTTTAGGCTGTAGAGCACACTGTACTCAGGTTACCCCAAGACGGATTTATGCTAAAAAAACTCGACATGGATGTTTTTATACGTCACATAACTTTATACTACGTACATGTAAAAAAGTAATATGACTAAACCAGAATATTAGTTCAACTTAGCTTATTTACTCGTGTAAAATTATAAAAATTTTAGTAGAAAAATTTCAAAATGGCTGCCGTTTGAAACTTATTTCTTTTGTTTTTGCCAAAACCCTACAAGAGTTTATAATAATACCTCATTTTGTGCAGCTAACAATCTGCATAAAATCATTCTACAATCAAAAGCTGAACAAAACCCCGAAATATTGGCATCTGTGACGATGTCACTATTCGTGGAATTCACAACCAAATGGGAAATCTTGGTTGCAATCTCGTTCAAGCGGTCATGCGATATCGCAGGCATTGCAACAGCTGGCGCCAAGTGGAGTGCCTATGACGTAGAGGAATAGTGCACGGTTAGATTAGCCCCCTACTTTGAATCTCCAAATTTTGATTAATTGTGGTGCTTCTAATTATTCAAAATCAGCTCGGCAACTTAATTAGGTGGTTTAATGCCGTTGAACGAGTACTCGGCAAGGCCTATAAACCCACCCAGACCGTGACTGGGGGTTGTAATAACGTATTATGGGGGATAGAAGGCCCTGCACGACCTACTTCCTTTACGTCTAATTATGAGTATAACGTGAGTTTCAATATTGTTTATTAATTTAGCCCCTTGATTTTAATTAGGCTTTGTTTCTCATTAAAGCTGTTTACCCAAGTATAGTGTTTGGTCAGACAGGGATAAGTGAATAAAGACCTCATTTTGATATCGGTAAAGTCAGTGATTTTTTTTCAGAATACCCGTTAATTTTAAGGTTATCTAAACTCTACACATAATTCCCTAATACCATCCCTAGATTAACCATTTCCATTAAACGTCTTTTCCTAACAACTTATTAAACGCATTCAAAGATTGTTTCTATTACATTTAACGTATTCACCGACTAAAATGTAAAACCACAAAAAAATATATTTCCATTAATTGCATGCAAATTTACTACATAAATGTTTGCTTCTCAATTATCACTTCCCACTCTAATTTCATTCTAATGTGCATCGTGTAAGAATTTGTAAATAAATTATGTAAAACTAAACGCGTTATGTTAAAAAGTTATTGAATAAGCTCGGTATCATCTACTTGGCAGCGACAGACTTGTTACTAAATCAACAACTTGTCGCATATTAACAGATAATATATGCGCATGTGCAGTAATTACGGGAGACAACAGATGTTTTGAAATGTTACGCTCTGATAAATATTATTACAGTGGAGACTTGAGGCAAGTTAGGATAAAAAAAATCTACTTCTTTATGTAATTTAGAATATTTCAATCTGTCATTTGTTGTGGAAGTTGTCGCAATTAATTCATTGGTAATTATTTAGGTTAAATCAATTAAGATAATTAATTATCTTTAATTATGTTGGAGAAATTAATTTTCTGAAATTCCTTTGATTAAGTGGAAATAGTTTGAGAGAGGTCGCGTTGATCATTACAAGCTTCTTCTTACTTCCTGCAGGATTCATTTTACATTTTTGTGAGTGAACTAAATTTAATTAACGGTTTAAAAACATTGCACAAACATTCACGCACTCTTTTCCAAAAATAAATAAAACAACCAACTATTTGTGGTACAAAAAATGATAATTCAATAGTGTCAGTCTAAAAGTAAAATGAACCATGGATGCAGTCTCTGATAAGGTATTTATATACAGGGTGTCTCACTTTGTGTACCACTAGCTAACGTTTTAACAATATATCCAACAACTTACTTCTATTGGGGGACTCTTCTCACATTTACGTGATTTTTTTGGGGTTTATTCAAATATTTCTACACTTTATATTGATTCCGGAAAAATAATGTAATTTTAAGACTTTTTTTTCGTTGTATTTTTTTTTTTTTTAATCTCACCTTTTAGCCGCTAGATCCACTTTTTTACGTCATTTTGACTATCAGTGCCGTATTGGTTTGGTCACTCAATATTCCTTTAAAATTTACTTTGTCGAGTTTTGTACTTTTTGTTAGAAATGTTGTATCCTGTTTTATATAATGATTTTTACAAATTTAAGTAATAGTAAAGTAAGTAGAAAAATACGTTCATATGTCTCTTTTATAATTAATAACTTTTTACTGGAGTTTTCCAGATTCTACAAATACACACATTGACAAAAATGAAAATGGCAAACATAACATATACAAATAGTTTCTTTATAATGATTTAGGCTTACAAACTCGATTTCAAGATAAAAGTTCATTTTAAAATGAATATTTAGTGACACTATTGAACTGAAGTAAAAATTAAATAAAAGAGTGTCTAGCGGATAAACGGTTATGTGTGTGAAAAAACACAACGAATTAAAACGTCTTTAAATTACATTTTTTTTGTATTCAAAATAATCATAAAATATTTAAGTTTCTATTATAAATTTTCAAGCTGGGCGTTACATTAGAAAATTTGATTAAACCTCATTAAATTTTACGTAAATGTAAGGGGAGTTCCTCATTAGAAGGAAGCTGTCAGATATATATTTTTTCACTTTAGATGTGACACCCTGTATATTAGAGCTTTGTGCCATAAACACCTTCTTAGCATAAATAAGTCATAATTAAAATCGAGCTTTAAAAGGTTCAAGTTCATTTTTTATTTTATTGATTTATTATATTTTTTTTTTTTTTTTTTGCCAATTATTTCTGATTTCTAATATTTTTGTACACAAGTTTGGGTCATTAAACTTCACATTTCACTAAATTTTAACGGAATTGTTTTCGCCGGTTTTGATAATTTTCTTTTTTGAATAAACACATAGACGATTTTTTAGTTTTTCTTTAACGTTAATAATTCATAACGGGAATTTTTGTAGCTCGAAATTTTTTTATACTTGCGAAATTTGATTAAAATAGGTGCACGTGTTAGGGCCGTAGAGCATTGCAACAGACGAGAAAGAGGTCAATACAAACACTATAAAACCCTCAAATCCGTTATATTCGCAAACACATCTACATCAATTTTGTGAGGTATGGTGAAATCAATCACTCTCTACAACTAAAAAATTGAGGGTAGCTGTCATAAGAAAAAAAACACACAAAGTACGATTTTTATAAAATTTATCACCAGTAAATCTAATAATGATTCGAATTAATTTACCCCTAACAACAATCACTGGAAACTTTAAAATAAAAAACAATTATTAGTTTAATTATTTTTTCCACTAAATGCCCTATGTACATTATTTCGATAACATGGTTATCATCATCGGAGGGTCTTGCTTCTAAACTAAAAGTAAACTTACATATCTACTAATGAAATTTAAAAAAATAATAATAATAAATAAATAAAGAACAATTAATCAAATAATTGTGTTTTATTTTAAAGTTTCTAGTGATTGTGGTTAGGGGTAAATTCGAATCATTATTGTGCTCAACAAGATTGTATAGTAAATTTAATAATAAAAAAGAAGTATTAGTCACCATCTCTACAAAAATTCCCGTTCGTGTGTTATAGGTACAAAACCAAATTTGTCATTGGATCTCTTATAAAATAAATCTCCAGATTTCGTGGAAATTTTAGTGTCATATGAAGATAAATATTATCGTCAACAAATATTACAGTTAAAAGGAGTCCCTTCAGAAATTACCAAAACCTATAGATTTCACGTGCTAATTTTTATAATTTACTGTATTTTATGTATTTATTGAGACTAATAAATTACTTCGAAAACATTTATATATCTTCATCAATTCCTTTGTTAAGGTAAGTCCTTTTCGTAACGCTTCCATTTACTAAAATATTATTTTAAACCTTCAGTTGCTAACACCTTCAGCGATCCGTTACATTTTTTTATGTTATCCAAACTTTTAAAATGGCGAACCCGAAGATATTTTTGAGTTTTGAGATCAGGAAACAAATAAATGGGCGAAAGGAACTTCTTTACAACAGATATACCAATTTTTAAATATTATTCATTTTTAAGGTACCTACAGTACAGGGTTCTAGATGACCTGGAAAATAATCTCGCGTCTTCCATAAATTACCAAGAATTACTTCATAAATTAGTTGTCAAATAATCATCTTATTCAACTCTAAAAGGGTTAAATCTTGTAAATATTTTGTATAAGCAATGGTTTTGAGATATTTGGAATTACAAATGGATATTGGAAGCCATTTTGAAACGATTAAATCTTATGGTACAATGTAAACTATTTCTATAAAACATTCTGCATATTTTGGTATTAACATTTCGAACCATTTAGGAGTTATATCTTGTTTTTTTTGGTTTTTTTTAAATTGACAAACAGACAGAAAACTAAGCATTTTTGGACATTTGTTGATTGGGACTATTTCTTTTTGATGTTCAGAAAGAACTACTTTATTAATTTATTGATTTTAACGCTTATACATTATTTTACCAAGCTAGTATTATTGATTAATTATTATTTCAAGCGAAAAATATACGACCTAAACCAGGAATCGAGTATAGAGATTAGTTTCAATTTCATTTGTAACGAGGTAATTTATCTGTCATAACTCAAAAAATGCACCAAAAACAAATTCAAGTGAGAAGTGATGCTGGGAAACAATTAAGGATATCTCAGTTGGTAGAGCGTTGGCGCGTAAAGCCTAAGGTCCTGGGTTCGATTCGCGGTCTAGGTCGTATATTTTTCGCTTGAAATAATTATTTAAGAAGTACTTTCCAAAATTTGGCAGACTGATCGTGAATTACACTAAAAGAGGTTTTTTTTTTGTTTTTGTTTTTTACTAGAATGTACGTTTTTTGTCTCGTCTTGAAGCGAAAAACCTTTCGGTCATTATCATTGCTCTTTATAAAAAAATGAAGAAAAGAACATAAAATAGACCCCTAGTTTTCGAATAGCCTAATAGCGTCAGTGTCGGAAGAAAACAAGAGTTAGTTAAGAGATACTCGATGAGGAAGATGAAAGAAAGGGATCTAAACCAAAACTACTTAAAAAAAGTTGTAGATCCAGCTAGGTCCTAGGTATGTCACTCCCGCACTCACTATGACTGAGCCCCTGAATGTACGTGTCAAGATTATTGAGAAAGCCCATTTTTTATTGATTTTTTTTAGTTTAGGTTAATGTGAATATTTCCCTGGAATTTAAGATAAAACGTGGCGTTATAAATAATTATGAAACTTTCTAAAAGATCTCTCAAGAGGAAATCGTTATATTTTAGACCGCCATATTGAAAAAAAATGGTTTTTTTTTTTACGTTCAATTTTATTTTAAAATAATTCATTTAAAATCAATAATAAATAACACTGTTTTTAAATAAATTCATTTCTTCAACAATAATAGAATACAACAATAAAAACAAATATTTTACAAATAACAAGAAAAACAAGAAAGTCCCTTCTATAAGAAATTTCCATAAAGTAACGTGTTGATTTAATTTGCCTGGGCTGTACGTTAGAGCATAGTAAGTAGCAATATCGTAGGATTTCGAGATATCGATATATGAAACTTGTCCAGCCAGCTGACGCGGCAATTTGTATATGTAAATACTGTCCACAAGCTGTTATATCAACTTAGAAGTGGCTTGTATTTGAGTAACTTTCAATTTAAAGTGAAAAGTTTGTATTTATTAGTAAGTTACATAGACTAACATTTCTTTATGTTCTTATTAATCTCGCAATGTGTCAGCAATACGTAAATAAAATTGTAATTTGTAATTCAATTCATAGATAGTCGGCATGAAGATAATACGCTTGCATTAAATGATGTACATCATTTCTTTTGATGTTTTGTAATTCTGGTTTACCGAATTTCACCTTCTTCTATTTTTGTTTTTTAACGACGAACTATTTTTTAAAAATTCGTTCTGTAGGTCAAGGGATAAACGAGTTATCGACAAGGAACCAAAAACAGAATTTAATTGTCTACAATACCCAAAATCAGCTGAAAACCAAAACATTTTTGAATATTAATCGATATTTAACCATGCAGATCCAAGAAATATACAGTTATTTTATATTAAACAAATCTTATGGATATATGAGCGATAACGCGCCCAAAATACAAATCACAGTACGTCTACGATCTAAAACTAAATAATAACAGCTTACTTCTGAGGGTTAGATGGATAAAATTGACCATAATTCAAAAAAATTTGGTGTTAGGCTAATTTTGGATGTTGTAGACAATTAGCAAGAAATTGTGATTTAAGTTTGTTTTTTTTCGATAACACTCGGTTAGTCTTGGACCTACATAAACAGTTTTTTCGTCGTTATAAAAGAAAAATATTTTGTCTCTTGTAAATTTGTTTTAAAGTTAACAGTTTTCGATAAATTCCACATTAAAAATTTTAAACGGTCGCCATTTTGAAAATTGTAAAATTGATGTTTCTATATTTTGTTCACTTATAAAACGTAACATACAAAATGCTTATACCAAATCTAAACTCATTGTCTTATTTACTTTCAGGAGTTATAATATTTTTTGTAAAAGAACAAATTTGTCGCATAATATAGCGGAAATAGACTATATGTTAAGTAACATTTTACGTTCATTTTTATGTATATAATCTGAAATAAAAAAACTATTCTACCTTTTTCAGGACACCCTGTATAAAATTGGAATATTAAACTCTAAATTAAATATGAAGAGAATTGACACGCTATTTAAAACAAATACTTAAAATAATATTTAATTCTGTTTGAATTAATTTATACTTTTATAATATATTTAGAAACTAAAATATGGTTGGATTATAAAAAAAAAATAAAAAATAAAAAAAAGGTTATTCACAGATAATAGGATTTTTCTTCGATATCTAAACATTTGATGAACCTCTTACTAGATTTTGCAGATTGCCAATCTTCTACATTTCCCATTGGTTATTTTGAAAATAATACATTGGTACTGAATTACGTACACAGTATAGGGTAAATTTGATAATCAAAAAATATATTGATCTCATTTTTTTGACTGATCTTCACATTTCATGATCTCA
This sequence comes from Aphrophora alni, assembly GCA_963513935.1. Lineage (NCBI taxonomy): Eukaryota > Metazoa > Arthropoda > Insecta > Hemiptera > Aphrophoridae > Aphrophora > Aphrophora alni. Next base: position 75,223,590 of record OY740774.1, read on the forward strand.
AGAAAACGAAAAAGCGATTCTCAACATGTCGTAGTTTTCGTCTTACCTAAAGGCTCTAAAATAAAGATAGGAACATGAAATTTGGTGGGAAGCTAGTGTGCTCATGCAGAGCCTATTGAATGGTGGCATAATAAAATATTTTTTGTTCATATCTCTTGTGCTTCAAATTCAACACACCAAATTAGATTAAACATTTCCAGATTGAAATTCTCCATGTAATGGTACCAAACCCCCTTTATCTAAGATGACAAATAGCGAAGTTATTGTCAAAAATGTAATCTCGAACACTGAGTTCCAAAGAAAATATGATATTAGTAAAGTTACAAGATCCTGCAGTACCGAGACACTGACACCAGCGTAGTGACTAGAAACTTTTTAATATGTATACTTACTTCTATGTGGCTCGTTAGGGCCTAACCGATGTCAAGCAATTGATAAGTAATACAAATCTGTGTAACAACTATTTTAAACAAACTTACCCTACTGTGTGAGACTCTTTTATCTACCAGTATAATCTAACATTTCCTGATGTAAAACACCAAAAATCAACTTTTGGGCACTACATTTAAAGTATCTGTTTTCATTACATTGTATGATTCACTGATTCCACCTACTCCAGTGGCAATCCCGATTGAACCTAACTGAAATTACAACTTTGTAGTGTTGGATTAAAATTCTCTCTTTAATCTTTACTATCAAGTCTCTCTTTAACAACTCTTTTAATGTTTCGGTTCTGGCGCTATAAGAGTATCCAAGAGCTAGGGGGGGGGGGGTTATGTTTTTTTTTCTTTCATTTTTTTGAAGCGATGATGACCGAGAGATTTTTCGCCTTAAATTAATTAAATATATAAATTCAAGTCAAAGGTAGTATAGGGTTGTTTCAGAATCACATTACATGTGTGAAAGGTCAACAAGTATAGCTTCGTTGGGTTTCCGGGATTAGTGGGAATGAATGTAAACACTGTATGGCTAACTAGTCGTCAAGAGCAAAACTCATAAAACCTTTAGCATATCCAAGAGGCAGATAATGTAAGAGATTAGCACTTGGGTTCAGAAAAAGCAAGAAAGAAGATTTAGGAGTGTCTCAGGTTTAAGGATCAACCAACTATAACTTTGTAACAGACTAACCAAGTTGCATTGACCTTACGTATGAACAGGGATAACAAAAGGAGGATGTTAAGGTTTGTCACAGGGTACTGCAAGTGAGAAAATATATGAACAGGATATGCTTATTCTCTGTGTTGGGAATTTGTATCAAGTGATCTTCGATACAATAGCCTCGATCGTGAATGTACCTTGGATGTTTGACAAAGAGATAGACAATATCTCATAACAAACTTGACAAGGAATTGAAGTTCTTGGACCTTACATTCCTGAGGATTTCTAAGCGGCATTAAACTATTTCTAGGGAGCGCAATAAATTCTTGTGACTATGTTACCCTTACTCTTCAACAACATAATCCACCTCAGCGAGACTTGATCTCCCCTACACAATCCGTCCCCACTGCCTCCGATGTGTTCAGTTCCTAACATTCAACCGCCTCAGATCCTCCTTAACATCCGACATTCACGGTTTGTTCGACCTCTTCTCTTAACTGCATGTAATTGGCCATCCAACACGCTCTTTTCCATTATATTATCCTAGCCACGCTAACCTCTTTGACTTTATGAAGCTTGCCATGTTTTAAACATCCCTCAAGTTGGTAGTTATATGTGCCATTCTTCTCCTAACTGAAAAGCCCCAAGACTCTTCTAAAATTTGTTCTTACAAATATTCGTAAGGTAGGTACATCGCTCTCCTATGTCTATAAGTCGTAAATGATTATGGGATGATTAAAATCTTATACAGCCTCTCTTTAGTCCCTCTGTTAAGTAGTTTGTATTTAAATAAATTCTTGGGATGATTAAAATCTTATACAGCCTCTCTTTAGTCCCTCTGTTAAGTAGTTTGTATTTAAATAAATTCTTGGGATGATTAAAATCTTATACAGCTTTTCTTTAGTCCCTCTGTTAAGTAGTTTGTATTTAAATAAATTCTTGGGATGATTAAAATCTTATACAGCCTCTCTTTAGTCCCTCTGTTAAGTAGTTTGTATTTAAATAAATTCTTGGGATGATTAAAATCTTATACAGCTTTTCTTTAGTCCCTCTGTTAAGTAGTTTGTATTTAAATAAATTCTTGGGATGATTAAAATCTTATACAGCCTCTCTTTAGTCCCTCTGTTAAGTAGTTTGTATTTAAATAAATTCTTGGGATGATTAAAATCTTATACAGCTTTTCTTTAGTCCCTCTGTTAAGTAGTTTGTATTTAAATAAATTCTTGGGATGATTAAAATCTTATACAGCCTCTCTTTAGTCCCTCTGTTAAGTAGTTTGTATTTAAATAAATTCTTGGGATGATTAAAATCTTACACAGCTTTTCTTTAGTCCCTCTGTTAAGTAGTTTGTATTTAAATAAATTCTTGGGATGATTAAAATCTTATACAGCTTTTCTTTAGTCCCTCTGTTAAGTAGTTTGTATTTAAATAAATTCTTGGGATGATTAAAATCTTATACAGCCTCTCTTTAGTCCCTCTGTTAAGTAGTTTGTATTTAAATAAATTCTTGGGATGATTAAAATCTTATACAGCTTTTCTTTAGTCCCTCTGTTAAGTAGTTTGTATTTAAATAAATTCTTGGGATGATTAAAATCTTATACAGCCTCTCTTTAGTCCCTCTGTTAAGTAGTTTGTATTTAAATAAATTCTTGGGATGATTAAAATCTTATACAGCCTCTCTTTAGTCCCTCTGTTAAGTAGTTTGTATTTAAATAAATTCTTGGGATGATTAAAATCTTATACAGCTTTTCTTTAGTCCCTCTGTTAAGTAGTTTGTATTTAAATAAATTCTTGGGATGATTAAAATCTTATACAGCTTTTCTTTAGTCCCTCTGTTAAGTAGTTTGTATTTAAATAAATTCTTGGGATGATTAAAATCTTATACAGCCTCTCTTTAGTCCCTCTGTTAAGTAGTTTGTATTTAAATAAATTCTTGGGATGATTAAAATCTTATACAGCTTTTCTTTAGTCCCTCTGTTAAGTAGTTTGTATTTAAATAAATTCTTGGGATGATTAAAATCTTATACAGCCTCTCTTTAGTCCCTCTGTTAAGTAGTTTGTATTTAAATAAATTCTTGGGATGATTAAAATCTTATACAGCCTCTCTTTAGTCCCTCTGTTAAGTAGTTTGTATTTAAATAAATTCTTGGGATGATTAAAATCTTATACAGCCTCTCTTTAGTCCCTCTGTTAAGTAGTTTGTATTTAAATAAATTCTTGGGATGATTAAAATCTTATACAGCTTTTCTTTAGTCCCTCTGTTAAGTAGTTTGTATTTAAATAAATTCTTGGGATGATTAAAATCTTATACAGCCTCTCTTTAGTCCCTCTGTTAAGTAGTTTGTATTTAAATAAATTCTTGGGATGATTAAAATCTTATACAGCTTTTCTTTAGTCCCTCTGTTAAGTAGTTTGTATTTAAATAAATTCTTGGGATGATTAAAATCTTATACAGCCTCTCTTTAGTCCCTCTGTTAAGTAGTTTGTATTTAAATAAATTCTTGGGATGATTAAAATCTTATACAGCCTCTCTTTAGTCCCTCTGTTAAGTAGTTTGTATTTAAATAAATTCTTGGGATGATTAAAATCTTATACAGCCTCTCTTTAGTCCCTCTGTTAAGTAGTTTGTATTTAAATAAATTCTTGGGATGATTAAAATCTTATACAGCTTTTCTTTAGTCCCTCTGTTAAGTAGTTTGTATTTAAATAAATTCTTGGGATGATTAAAATCTTATACAGCCTCTCTTTAGTCCCTCTGTTAAGTAGTTTGTATTTAAATAAATTCTTGGGATGATTAAAATCTTATACAGCCTCTCTTTAGTCCCTCTGTTAAGTAGTTTGTATTTAAATAAATTCTTGGGATGATTAAAATCTTATACAGCCTCTCTTTAGTCCCTCTGTTAAGTAGTTTGTATTTAAATAAATTCTTGGGATGATTAAAATCTTATACAGCTTTTCTTTAGTCCCTCTGTTAAGTAGTTTGTATTTAAATAAATTCTTGGGATGATTAAAATCTTATACAGCCTCTCTTTAGTCCCTCTGTTAAGTAGTTTGTATTTAAATAAATTCTTGGGATGATTAAAATCTTATACAGCTTTTCTTTAGTCCCTCTGTTAAGTAGTTTGTATTTAAATAAATTCTTGGGATGATTAAAATCTTATACAGCCTCTCTTTAGTCCCTCTGTTAAGTAGTTTGTATTTAAATAAATTCTTGGGATGATTAAAATCTTATACAGCCTCTCTTTAGTCCCTCTGTTAAGTAGTTTGTATTTAAATAAATTCTTGGGATGATTAAAATCTTATACAGCCTCTCTTTAGTCCCTCTGTTAAGTAGTTTGTATTTAAATAAATTCTTGGGATGATTAAAATCTTATACAGCTTTTCTTTAGTCCCTCTGTTAAGTAGTTTGTATTTAAATAAATTCTTGGGATGATTAAAATCTTATACAGCCTCTCTTTAGTCCCTCTGTTAAGTAGTTTGTATTTAAATAAATTCTTGGGATGATTAAAATCTTATACAGCCTCTCTTTAGTCCCTCTGTTAAGTAGTTTGTATTTAAATAAATTCTTGGGATGATTAAAATCTTATACAGCCTCTCTTTAGTCCCTCTGTTAAGTAGTTTGTATTTAAATAAATTCTTGGGATGATTAAAATCTTATACAGCTTTTCTTTAGTCCCTCTGTTAAGTAGTTTGTATTTAAATAAATTCTTGGGATGATTAAAATCTTATACAGCCTCTCTTTAGTCCCTCTGTTAAGTAGTTTGTATTTAAATAAATTCTTGGGATGATTAAAATCTTATACAGCTTTTCTTTAGTCCCTCTGTTAAGTAGTTTGTATTTAAATAAATTCTTGGGATGATTAAAATCTTATACAGCCTCTCTTTAGTCCCTCTGTTAAGTAGTTTGTATTTAAATAAATTCTTGGGATGATTAAAATCTTACACAGCTTTTCTTTAGTCCCTCTGTTAAGTAGTTTGTATTTAAATAACTTCTTGAGATTAACTTGAAGAAAGGATAAACCAATCAAATGAAGAAGAAGAAGAAAAGAACACAAGATATAGCATGTTCGAGATCCGGAAGCTGTGCAAGCCAAGGGAGTTGACTGAAGACTTGTGAAGAAGAAACAGGTGTGAAGTGGAGTATTCGCCAGGAATTGAAGATATTGTGCCACACTAAATCTCAAGGCGAAAACGTCAAAAGATATGATGAATAAAAGGATGTGTTAACAATATTACTAATTTATCAAGTTTCAGATTTTACTGGGGTCAGATTTTAACTCTACTGTGCGTTTTACAGTTTACAATTCCACAATGCAATCCAACAGTTAATTTAATTGCTCATTCCTTGGCACTCCTTTAGACAGTGCACCAATTTGGATTGTCTAGTTTTTAAATCATCCATAACAGTAATGCTCTATTGTTTCATAGAAATGACCTGACATCCATCTCTACTAAGATCTACAATAAAGATAACATTGTCTCGCTATGGGACCGGTTTACAATGTGAAATATACTTACCTTACAAATATACTGCGCTTACCCATTGTTCTGGTTGGAAACGATTTATAGTAAGTATAATCGATATATGTATTGTTATGGTATAACAGGTTATAAGTGAAGAAGGCAGTTTAAACCAGAAAAATAGAAGTAAAGTGTAAATCCGAAGTATACTTGAAATAAAATTATAAAATTGTGTAAGAGTACAATATACAGAGTAGCCTGAAAAAGGAAAAAGGTGGACTGGCTATTTATTTGCGGATTATATTATAAACAAATAAAAAAGTGAAATAACATATAGTCGAATTTGGCTTTATTATCCGTTTATTCGCCATTTTGTTATTTTTAAATAAAATACATTATAACTCCAAATGTAAAAAAGATATTGAGTTCAGATTTTCTATAAGAATTTTGTATGTTACGTTTAGTAAGTGTATCAAACACAAATACTTAATTTTTATAATTTTCAAAATGGAGGCCGCTTAAAATGTTATCATTGAATATCTCTAAAACCGTTAACTAAAAAAAAAAATACAAGAGACAAAATATTTTACATTGCAATTCAATTTACTAACACTGTTTTGTTTCCAGAAATATCCTTTTAAACGTGATATAAGTTTCACGTAACTTGTATTTATAGGCTACATCAATGTAAGTTAGAGCAAAATATAAACAGTAGTCCGATTGTTAACGCTCTTAAAGAATTGGATCACCCATCATAAGAGGGATAATGGATTGTTTTTCAGTTAAGACAGTTTTCAGCATAATTTATGGGTACAGCATAATATGTAATATCACTGTGACCCTAATGATTGACAAAACACAATTACAATGAAAGAAGCAAGTCACCTATAAACCCTTTACTATATCTTCCTTCGATGTGTTTTGTTCAAGTGTACATTGCTGTTACTTCTTGTTCTGTGAATATTATTTTGTGACATCACTCGCTAAAAAGTAGCTAAATTAGATTTACAAGAACTATTTATTGAATGTATTGAAACATCTAAGGAGCGAGATTAGGTTAGGTTATGTTATTTTGTTTATTACTTTGTGATAAATATTCACTAATTCAGACATAAACAAACTCAAATAAATACACAACAATTTGATCAGTAACCACTAAAACACATACTACTAATTGATTAGTACATTCTCAAATAAATTGTAAAACGTCAAATACATAGTTTTATTTATGGCCTGGAGATGTAATGACCACACATTTTGAAATTATAATTACAAAGAAGCCGAGTATCTAGGAGGTGTACAGACGCCATTGTTGTCGTACAATCGTTGATCCGCGCACAAAAGAATTGTCCAACATTGACGTGTATTTTAGACTTTTCCGAATTGTATGTAAATGTCATTCTGTACTGAGGCGTTACGATGTCATAATTAAGGAAGAGAACGCGATGGAGGCGTTTGTAAAGGCGGGAGTACTTGTCATCGTAGAAAGTGTCTGAAGATCCCGTCTAGATTGAGAACTTCAAAATGAAAATGAAGTATTTTTTATTTCAGAATACATGTATATAAAAACAATACTTCTGTAATAAAATACATCGTAGCTGAAAAGAAACCTACCAGCCTTGTTATTATTATTTTTTTTTTTTTTTAATATTCTGTTTGGGGCAAACTCTTTAAGTGAGAGGTGCAATCTAAAAAAGCAAGTTCATGTTATTCTAATTGTACGAGGGTAAGAGATAGGGGTTGTTCCAAATATTCAAATACCACTTATAGGCTTGTGAGATATCCACATTTTAAACGTCTCTGTGAGACAAGATAATTATATTCTAGTCACAAAATCACCACCTAACCTAAACGAACTTTTGAAAATGCGTTTGAACAAAGACTTTACTATTGGTTTTAAGTACAGGGACAACAATTTGAACATTTAATTTGAGGTAAAAACATATAACGTCGTACAAGGGGATGTATTTTACCAATCTAGCTTTATAAATAAAATAACTGTTTTGGGCGACATTTTGTTTTGGTTAGTTTCGAATTTAATTTTCTTTATGATATTTCACTTCTCTTACAGAGATGTTTAAAATTGGGCTTCACAAGCCTATGCGTGCCATTTGAAATTTTTTAGCAATATAAAAACCACCTAGCCCCTACAATTAAAATGACCTACATTTTTAGGTATTTATTTTTGCTTTTTAGGTACCCCTCTCAACTTTAGAGTTTGCTGAAAACAGAATTCAAATAACAAATATTTGATAAAATAAAAGTGGCTGAAGTTTCTTTTCCTCTCTGTATGTGTGTATACAACTCCTAATGTTTAACAAGACTAGGTTCCATATAACAAAAATGTCGATGTCCGCCCGTTAGGTGTCACCAAAAACAGTCTGCTAGACGGGGGAAAACTCGGGTGACAGTACTCTCGTTGATACCCATATTTTTCATTCATTCTTCATCCGATTTCGTTGATTTTTTTTTATTGAAGAGAACAAACTGCTTTATGTTAACTGTTAGAATCCTTCGAAATCCTTGGTATCTTTAAAGGTACTTTCCTAAACAATTGTTAAAGTTGTTTTGGTTTTCATGTAAAACAGAAAAGGATATTTTAAATTTGGTTCAACAAAACACATTCAGCTGTACAATACCGTTCTATTGATACCTCATTTATATTTATATCTTTAAAAACAAGGAATTTATGGGTATTATTCTATTGCATTACTCTTTTGGGCGGCAGACGGCACCGGTCGGTTAGTGGAGCCTCCTCTTAACAATTATGTATGGTTCATTGTCAAACATGTAACCATATACAAAACTTTGAATGATGTGTTTGGCACTTATAGTAAATTAAAATTAGCTATAATTTGATACAAGAGAGAAGTTATTTTTGTATGCAGTCTAGGTTAGATCCCTCTCCTTCATCTTTTCTATCAGGTCTCTCTTGACCAACTATTGTTCTTTCCGGAATCTGTCCCTTCCTCCACAAGTCTGACAGCCACAAATCTGGCTTTAATCGTTATTTACAGCAGAAAACAACGCGTTTCTGTTGCCAGAAGGATGCCTATTCTGGCCGAATTTAAGACAGGATGTCCCTCAAGGATCAAGGACGTGGACCAGATTTAATTTTAAATTATATAAATGAAATGTCGTCAGCAATATGTGTAGATAAATTAGTACAATTTGCTGATGATAAAACATAACTATGAAAGATTATTTTACAAGTTTTAAAACAAAAGGCTACATGTAAATCAGCTTTTGTCTGAAAATTATTTATGAGTTCAAATAAAACAAAATATATTTGTTTCAACTAAAAGAAAAAAAATCATTCACTAACTGTGTTACTAGGAGATTAGGAACTTCAAGAAATATTTTCTACAAAGTTCTTGGGTATCTTGATTGATAATAATCTGACATGAAATAACCATGTTGATTTTATGAGTGCAAACATTAGTTCAGAAGCATTTGCAGTAAGAACCCTACTGTAAAATTCCGATACTATTAACAGCCTATTACGTACTAGTAGGATGCATATCAGACCTATGGAAAACTGTTTTGGGAAATTCAACAGTTCAGAATATGTCAAGAGTGTTAGTCATCCTAGAAAAAACTACTAAGCTTATAGCAGTATTAACATATAGTCAGCCGTGTAAAAAGACATTTAAAGAATAGAGAATTTTTCAATTCCAAGTATGATCAAGTCCAACACAAAGACATTAACAGTTACAAAACCAGAAATTTAATTAATTATCGTGCTAAACAGCATAGATTAAGTTCATATATTTGTAAAAAAAAAGTATATTTGTTATTACAACGCACAGTTTATAAGTAATTTATTTCTAAAACTAGAAAGTCTCCAGTGAATATACTTTATTTGACATTCCCAAAATTTCAAAACGTAATTAACACACTAATATTTCCACACACTATACCAGTTCAAATTTGTTCACCTTCTTCAACTCAAGAATCAAGTCTCCACTGTCTTAAACCGTAGTCTCCATTGCTTGATAAACTTCATACACAAGTAGATGTTTTATTTATAAACTTTTTACACAAGAAGGCGTTTCATTTGTGAATAAACTTGCTACAAAAGTAGACGTTTCATTTATGTATAAACTTTCTACACCAGTAGACGTTTGATTTGTGAATAAACTTTCTACACAAGTAGACGTTTGAATTGTGAATAAACTTGTTACACAAGTAAACCTTTCATTTATGAATAAACTTTCTACACAAGTAGACGTTTGAATTGTGAATAAACTTGCTACACAAGTAGACGTTTCATTTATGAATAAATTTGCTACACAAGTAAACGTTTCATTTATGTATGAACTTTCTACACCAGTAGACGTTTGATTTGTGAATAAACTTTCTACACAAGTAGACGTTTGAATTGTGAATAAACTTGTTACACAAGTAAACGTTTAATTTATGAATAAACTTGCTACAAAAGTAAACGTTTCATTTATGTATAAACTTTCTACACCAGTAGACGTTTGATTTGTGAATAAACTTTCTACAGAAGTAGACGTTTGAATTGTGAATAAACTTGTTACACAAGTAAACGTTTCATTTATGAATAAACTTGCTACAAAAGTAAACGTTTCATTTATGTATAAACTTTCTACACCAGTAGACGTTTGATTTGTGAATAAACTTTCTACACAAGTAGACGTTTGAATTGTGAATAAACTTGTTACACAAGTAAACGTTTCATTTATGAATAAACTTGCTACAAAAGTAAACGTTTCATTTATGTATAAACTTTCTACACCAGTAGACGTTTGATTTGTGAATAAACTTTCTACACAAGTAGACGTTTGAATTGTGAATAAACTTGTTACACAAGTAAACGTTTCATTTATGAATAAACTTTCTACACAAGTAGACGTTTGAATTGTGAATAAACTTGCTACACAAGTAGACGTTTCATTTATGAATAAATTTGCTACACAAGTAAACGTTTCATTTATGAATAAACTTGCTACACAAGTAAACGTTTCATTTATGAATAAACTTGCTACACAAATAAACGTTTCATTTATGAATAAATTTTCTACACAAGTAGACGTTTCATTTATGAAAAAAACTTCCCAATAAAATTGAAAATTAACTTAATCATAAAATCTTTACAAATAGCTATTGATGCCTGTAGCGTTTTTATTTGATCGATGAGGTTATGCGCATATTTTTGTTTGAAGGAGGCGAGCTTCTTTTCTTTGTAGGGTTTGTTTTATTTTAAATAATTTATTCTCTTTGCTTTTTAAATATTTATTTTATTAATTTATTTAAATATTTATTTTAATATGTATTCGTTTAAAATAAAATTAGGCTATTTATTTGAATCAACAATAATCGTGTTTTATCTGGGGTGAATTAGAAACTTCTTACGATATTCTTACACTATCAGGATTATCAGTCACAGGGTAAGCGAATAATCAAAACCTCGTTCAGCGCATGCGCCTTAGCACTCCTATTTAAACCACATAAGATATACCGTAATCATGATTCTCTAGATCTAAGTATTACAATCTACCGGATCTTCCGGTAATGACCTGCCTTGCAAGTGAATGAAGATCAGCGATGAAGATAGCATTGTCTTGTCGAAGAACTCGTTTTAAATGTGATAGTTGCAAGCAGTGATATATTTACTTTATAAACATATTGTTCCACCAGTTTAAATCAAACTATAGTTGGATATATTTTATAGTAAATGCTTAATGAAGGGAGAATACAGTGTTAAGTATTTGAAGCAGATTTAGGTTAATTAAATGTCTGTTTTTTTTTTTTATTTTAATTTGTTTTTTCCTCTCGGTAAACATCGCCTTATGAAAAAAATAAGAAAATAACTAAAATAAAGTCCTTGAGCTCTAAAATATCCTAATACTGTTACGTCGGAAAAGAACAAAAGTTGGTCAAGAGAGACTGGTTGAGGAAGTTGGAAGAGATGAAAAACCCAAGAATATATTTTATGAATAAAGATGTGGATCCAGTTAGGTCCACTCGAGATTGCCAATCAAGTCTCTAAAATGAGACCACGTGCCCAAAATTATATTCAGCAATGGTAGGACAATAAGCTGTGAAAAAACGTTGCGGAAATTTTCTCACCCACCCATTTCCAAAACCAAATAAAACCCAACCGAAATTATCGGTCACCAAGAATGTCAGTTTTCGATTAAAAATGAACGAAAATGTTCATTTGGAAATGTTGTATTTGGAAAATATTTATATTTTTTAATAGGGCCTAAACTTCGCTTGTGCTATGAATGTAAAGTGTCCTTAACGTAAATTTTATTAAAACCAACATCTTTCAAAGTTAATTTGTTTTTTGCAAAATCTAAATCGTATTATTTTTTCTTGCAGGTTTGTATCATCTTAACATCCACTAAAATTTTAAAGAAATCGGTTGGTCCCAACAAATAAATTGCTCTTTACTCATTAACTCATTCACCGAATTTTTATTTCATTGAAGACAAAAACGTTTTATTTGGGTTCTTAGAGACTGTGCTTAAATAAAATTGAATACAACGAATTTTTATAAAGTCTTAATTTTGTGTTTTTTCTTACAGCAAATATCCACAAATTTCGAGTATTTGTCAAATTTGATTAAAATCGGTCCACGGGTTTGACCTTTAGCACTGCACATAATGGGTCAAATTATTGAAAATTGTTTTTGAACAATTCAAAACTTGGGGACAGTTACCATAAACAAACACATAGGCCACCTAATTAGGATTTTCTCAAAACTAATAATAAATTCATGGGAAAGTAATCGGTACTAAAGTATTGAAATTCTTGAAGGAAAGGATGCGTATTATTTTTGATAAGTATTTGGTTTTGTGGTTAGGGGCGTGAGAAAGTTAGTGCAATATTTTTGCAAAATGTATTACCTATAGCCTTCGTAGACCTATAGTAGACCACTTTATAGTGGTTGCATCCTTTGTGTTTTATATTTGGTAAAACACTAATTTCTATTCAGTATAATGCATCTAAAATGCAACATCTAATAGCCATCTTCTTCTACCAAAAACATTAAAACCAATTTATTCGGAGACGCCATAACAATTTGTCTCAAGTATCAATAGATTGGGCAACTTTCCAACTAAACATTGCTACCAACTTGTAAACAATAAAAATTGACGTTCCTTAGTAGTTAACCTACTTATCATTAATAATTTTATTAAAGAAAAAGTTACCGCGGAACAAATGTTTGGGAATAGAAATAAACTTATTTTATCTCAAAGTTTTCAAAGTATGTCATAAAGTTTTCTTCTTTAGTCGGACACAAAGTAGCCGACTCTGGCAAACTGTATTTTATATCGTTCTATTCTCGAGTGGATTTCAGTTTTTCTCTGACTTTTGATATCAATATACTTTTCATTTTCACTATTACGTCAGAATTGAAGTGTTAAAGTGTAAAGTTATATCATTTTAGAGTTTATAGAAGTGTGACGCTTATATCTTGAAACTATTGCTTTTGTAGACATTTTGATGGGGAAATTACTTTAGTTTAGCACGTATATATTGGAAAGTGGAAGTTAAATGTTCGCCAAAATATAATATCGACTTTTTATATCAAAAGTTGGTACTGGGTTCCTTTGATCCTCTAAAAGTGATTTTTAGATTAATTTCTGTCTGTCTATCTGTGTGTCGTTTGTTTAGTGATCCACAGTCCAAACAAACCGATTTGTATTATATTTGATAGGTTGACATTTTTAGCCATAACTCAAGGTTCCCCCCCCATTTTTAGTTCGATAACTCCACGTTTTGTGGTATCTACCATAGTATTGTATTTCTCCTCAAATCTGTATTTTTCGGAAATTATAGGTAAACACTATAAATTGGTTATAAAAGCTCTAATATCTCAAAATCGGCTAAACCGATTTTATTGAAACTTGAAAATTAACTATCCAAATCCGTGTTCAAAATCGTGAGAAAAACCAAAAATGAACCTTGAGCCCAGTTGTTACTCATTTAAATAAAAGACGATTTAATCTCAGGACGAGTTTATGGGAGAAGCGAAGCGAGCTTACGCTCTATTTAAATATAATAATATATTTCAAAATAAAATGCATAAACAAAATGATAATGAAGATAGATTCTTTGGAAGCCAATTTATCTTAACAATACATAGGGAAGGAGACGCTTTTAAAATTAATTTAATTCCCCCCTACCTCCATCCCTGTTTTGTATCTAGTAGTGTTTTGATATTTTTGCTGAGTAGGTGGTAAATATTATTTTTGATATTAGGTTTTGTATATAGATGTGAGAGAATGTGAATTTACCATTTTAACTAATCATATTTTAATAATAATTGCGAAGGTATGGTAGGGCGTAGGGGGATTATCGTCATTAGGGGGAGTTATAATATTAAGGGGTTTATAAACCTGGATTCCTTATAATTTGGAAGCGTGTTTATACCTAAGGTTAACACTAAAACTTCTTCTAGAGGTTGAATCATTCCCCCAAATGGTCAATCTCAACTGTTGTCTCAACATCGGTCTTATCAACAACACTTTGATAATCGACAACAAAAAATACAATTCAAAAGTAGAACATTATCTTTACTATTTACGAGCAAATGGGGGGTCGAACGAGATGCGTGGATGTGTCACGCCTTGCAAGTGTGTTTGCATAACTAAGTCATTATTTCGGTAAATCCATATGTGAGCTTTGTAAGGTTAGTTGACCAATTTCGGGAGACACGGGGAAACAACAAAAAACCTTACAAACATAACTACTTTCTTCTACCTATTAGACATGGAGAAGGTATGCAAGCCGCTATACACAAATGTAGGATGTGAAATATAAAATGCTAAATGATTGATTTTTTACATAGTAACAATAGTCTAAATTCAGTTGATATCGTCACAACGTAGTACTAATAGATGAACGTATCCTATGGACATACTCGTGTATTTTCGTAAATACCAATTTACTGCCGAAAAAACTCTTTAAAAAACTACGCCATTTTGAAATGATTCTGATCACTTTTCAATCCTATTCAACGAATAGTATGAGACAGCTCAAATGCAAACTATTAGAGTTCATTATCTGTTGTTTTATCATTTATCAATTTTGGTTTTTTGAGTTATAATTCACGTATTTTTTATCAAGAAAGTAGTTTGAATATTATTGGTTACAAATTTTATAGCGAAACAGTATAATATGCAAGGTTGGACTAAAAAAATATAATTTTTAATGTGAAAATTAACGGACATACCGCATTTTATCAAACGATTAAGGGAATTGTTTGTAAAGCCGATTCTACAATCCAAATTTAAGCTAAATTAGATTAAAATTTCTACCTATAGTCTTTATTAATATGATAGTGAAAAAAATGGGGGTACGAAAACTTATTCCAGTCGGGTAGGACATATGGATGTTCATGGTCTCATGTTGATAACAATAAAAGTTGCGATCCCTTCATGTAGGACGTGATAGTTCATCCTACACTTTAAACGAAAATAATTTTGTTTTTAAAATCAATTATTTAATAAGAACCCCTCGAGCAGTATAGGACATCTAAAGGCGTCCTCGCTACATTGCTAAGACACATTATTAGTTTCCTTCAATCCCCTCAGCGACATGATCTAGTCTTGGGTTAGAACTCTGTATTTCTGTCTTTTCAGCTCTCTCTTCAACCCTTGTACTCTTCTGACTCTTGCGCTTTTAGAATATTCCAGTCGAAAAGGGTTCTTTTTATCATCTCAATTCGAAAAAATGGTTAGTTTTGTATTGAGGAACATTTTATATTGATTTTTTTCCTTTTTTGAGTTGATAACCCCGCCACGGATTTTCGATTTTATTCCAAAAACAAAAAGTTTCGATCTCAGCGATTGATTGATTATAAAGTGACAATATTGAGGATGTAGTTTCCTATCTGCTCAATACTCATTTCTGGTAATATTTTTTCGTTATTTCATTAACCAGCTATTTAACTGCATGGTTTAATAGTATAAGCATATATATATATATATATATATATATATATGCATGGTTTAATATTGTAAGCATATATATATATATATATATATATATATATCTATTCACGATTTATTAGTGAATGGAGATATATATATATATATATATATATATATATATATATATATATATATATATATATATAATGGAATTTACAAATGTAGAATAATAAGATTTACTAAAATACAGGTAATGGGAAAGTTAATTGTAAATCCCGTTGCTAATTATTATTACATGATCAGTAAGTAATCACCAATATTAGATGTATTATTGTGCACTATGAATTCCTAATGTGTTTTAGTCGTACTTTTTTTCTACAGATGCCTACATCTTACATGTTTTAGAAATTCGTTAAAAACTAACTAAATTATTCAACTGTTAAATAGACTAAGAAAGATGAGTAATTCTCTAGTAGAGGTTATTGACCCGAAGGTGTAAATCCTTGTACTTAGTACATGCGCATAACAAGTGAAACAACTTTTTGAGTCAGATTATAAATGTAAATGTGTACAGCTAAGCATTCAGTATTCCACACAATCAAGGTGGCCTTCGCACGACATCACGTTCTTCATAGGCTATACATAATCATTTACTTACTGAGCTTGTCTTGTTAGTGAATATTCTTTGCAAATATAGCTATTACAGATAAAAATATTAGACATGAAGTAGTGCAATGGATGCGCAGATTGCAAGTGGTTTTGTGCGCATCTCTGGCAGGTTGACAGCAGTCGTAGTTGTCCAGTATTCAAATATTAGTGGCGACAAGGTGCATATTAACTGACATAAAAATATTATTCATCTCATTAAAAGACTTTAGTAAAACAGTAATAATTGAACCATACATTTTTAGAAAAGGTAATAGTTAACTGTCACCTGAATGTCTTTTTAATTTTTTTTTTTAAATTTCCTAACAGATATCTAGTAGTTTAGAGAAAGATATGTGATGTCAGAAAAATCAATATTGAGTTTTTTGAGGTCAACTGAGTGAAAAAACGGTCATATCTTTTGATTAAAAAAAATTTGATAATTATAATTTTGGAACATAGAAAAAAACCATAAAACGCATGAACTTACTATTTTCTTAAAACCGGCTCTATTGATTTCGATGAAATTTTTGTTCTATTCTAGTCTGTTAGTAATATAAAAAGAAGATTTGTGAGTTATCGATAAAAAACCAAAATTGGTTCTAAACACGAAATTCTACGATCATACAAACGGTAAATCTTCAGTTGAAGTTTCCAGTTATAAATAATACAAAATTCAAATTCTTTTAAATTTTTCCTTTAAATGTATACAAAAAAGGTATTCTATCACTAAACATCATTAATTAATACAAAAAACTCAAAATAATTATTACTAGCGTTAAGGTAGTTTTTAATTAGTCTCCATTACCTGACTGAGAACGATTTAAGCTTAAGGGTTATTAGTGAACCCTTTCAAAGACAAACAAGTTGTTTTTCTGTGCAGTTTGGTTAACTCAAACCTTTGGTATGGCGGTGAAAGAGCCTATTATAAATAAGTGAAGATGCGTTTGAGTAGAAACTTACAGAGTTAGTTTGAAACAAAACGACACAAAAAATACTAATTTTGAATTAATATTTTATTTACTGTTTTAAGTAAATAAAATTAAATAAAAACAACTAGAAATCCCTAACAAACACAAAATTTTTACGACATCCCGCCGAAAATTGATTTTGGTTGCCTAACTATAAAAACAAAATTTTCAGACACACATTAAAAAAATTATAATTAAAAGAATTTTGGCACCAGTCGCGTATTTCTTAAATATATGGCAGATTTCATAACTGTATATTATTTGATGAAATTGTCAAATAAAACACTCCTACCTGCACATTTGCCAAAAATTTTAATTTTTCTCGGAAACACTTATTTTTTATTAAAATTATCATTTAAATAACACACCTGATTTGAAACAGCTGTTATAAATTCTCAATTATATTTTATTTTGTTGTTTTCTCTTATAATTGATAACAGGTGTTTTAAATTATTTTTTGGTTAACTTATTGCTTATTTTATTCATGGTGTTGTGGTGTGATCGATAGCTTACATTTCGCAAAATTAAACAGTATATACGACTTATTGTTATATGGGATTTATTGCTTACAAGAGTGGTTTATATGGCTTATTGTTAATGTGTGACAATGTGTGGGAATTTAGATAATCTAAGTTTTACACACGATACAACAAAATCCCTCCGCAAGGAAGGACCCCGAGAAACTGTCTAAAACTGTGTGGTTAAGAAAAAATTCCTAATAATATAATTTAAAGAACACTGAATCGTGAAATAAACCAACAGGTTCAACATTTCATACAAAGATGAATCTCAGATCTCGAAATTATTTTAAAATTGTACTTTTTTTGCAATTAACAATCCATATTTCGATACATGTGATCTTTCTAATGAATGGCGATGATTGACAGAACGTCACTGTGTAGTCAAAAGGGGAGTGTAAGGATAGATATTCCCCAGGCCCATCAAGACTTACAAAATCAAATTACAAGTAATACACCACTATCACGACATTAAATGGAAAACATCAGGAGTTACAACAACGCACTGGTCTTCCCTTCATAGGAGTCAACGTTGAAACGCCACCTGGCTTTAACTGTTTTAGAATATTCATTGCCGTCTACCTCAAAATAATCACTTAGAATGTTGTCCCGGTGTTCTGCCAGCCTTCCTTCATAAACTGTTAAAATGCTTTACTGGAAACAACTTATGTTAATAATTTTACTAACAAAATGGTAAAAAAGTTAAAAATATGTTAATAAATAAGGAAGTTATGATTTTGTAAAACTTCTGAAAACAATCCAACTGACTGCGGTCATCAAAGAGTTAATACTCAAAATTGGCTCTACCGATATTGTTCAAATTTTTACATAATTTGTAAAGATTAATATTTCAAACCCGTATGCATAATCGCAAGTAAAAACTTATTACGGCCATGAATAAATAACAAAAACAAAAATGGACCTGGTAGGCGACGATTATTAGTGAGACAGCTCTGTAGTGTTACAGACATTATTAGAAATAACTAGAATTTAAAAAACAAATTAATACATTAATTTGTTTTAAATTGGTTTTGGTTTTGTACAAGGTCGAGTGAGAAAGTCAGTTCATTGTGTAATACACCGATTATTATTTATGAATTTAGGAATGCATAAACAGGAGTATAATTATGTAATCTTTCTATTATCGAATAGAATCGACACGCTTTTATGTAAATTAGCACTAATAACATAATTCCCATTAGATGGATTAGTTAAATGGTTTTAAAATTCTATTTTTTAACATAATTAAAAACTTGATTTGAATTGTTGATCTTGTTACCCGAAAAGTTTTCTCTCAAACCTCCAGTGAAGTTCTCTGGTGCTTAACAATTAGTGCAAATATTCGGTACGCGGCTAATAAGCTTACATGGTTAGATTTCGCTTTGTATTACCTATTTTTTCCTTTCATTTTTTATGTTTCCCAGTAAATGCAGCCCTGATGTTTTCTTGTTTTTCGGTGACCTTTGTCGTTTTGCTTTATCATTCGTATTCATTTCCTTATTACTCAATTTCAAATATGATATTTAGCTGAGAACCTGTGCATGTTACGTGTAAAGCAATCTTAACCTCAATATAAATATATGCAGATTGCTAAACTTACAAAATGTGATATTTTACACCCGTTTAGGTCCTAAATGAGTGTAATATATTGAATTTGAGTTGCAGTTTACAATATAAACATTTTTGAAAAGTCTTCTTTTTTTCTTTTTATTACTCTTGTAGTTTAAATAAGGTTAAAACATAGACCCTTGGCCTTCATTGCTCTATAGCGCCAGAGTCAAAAGAGAACAAGATTTGGTCAAATGAGGCCTGATAGAAAAAATAATGTAACTCTAGTGTATATCTAGAAAAATAATGACTATATAAAGAAAAGTGTATATCTAGCTAAGTTATCTTGGGATTGACAAACTGGTAATCACTATAAGTGAACGCCTGAGAGTCTAGCTTATTTCTGAAAAAAAAAAATCTCGATTTTGCTCTGCGTTTCTACTTAACCGGCTATCAAATTTATAAAAACTATAAAGAAATGTGTATATCGAGCTAGATACTTCGGGGATTGACAAACTGGAAACCACTATAATATCCCTGAGGGTTTTTTAATGTCACGCGAAACATAGTTGTTAATACTTGTATATAAATTATAATCCTGAAATTGTCCTTTTTAATTTCTGTTTTCATGTACACAAGTTATATAATTCCATGAACTTATATCTGAACACTCACCTCGTTTTTGTTGAGCTTCTATTTAACCGGCTTTCAAAATTACAATATATGAGTTAAAACATAAAACCTTGATAACATATTTGAATAAAATTTTAGTCAATTGATTGATGTATCAAGCCGTCAATATTACATCAATATTAAGTCAATATTATTATTAAGTCAATTATAATATCATTATTATAATAAATAATAAGTCAATAATATCATTATTATTTCTTTTCATTGTCATTACTTCAAACTATATTATACATGAAGAATCCTCATTGGTCTATTGGTTATTATTCTGCTTTTATTCACTTCGACATCATGTCATTCTATTAGTGGACTTCATACATACAGAAAGAATTAGATAAAAAGACATTGCCATTATTTCATAATACACTGTAAATATAACGAATCTTCATTCATCTAGTAGCCCCTGTTCTGCATTTATTCACTTCGATGCCATGTCCTTCCATCAGTAGACTTGATTTATATGTAAAGAAATAGATAAAATGACATCGCCATTATTTCATAAGACACTGTATATATAACGAATCTTCTTTGACCTAGTAGCCACTGTTCTGCATTTATTCACTTCGATGCCATGTCCTTCCATCAGTAGACTTGATTTATATGTAAAGAAATAGATAAAAAGACATCGTCATTATTTCATAAGACACTGTATATATAACGAATCTTCTTTGACCTAGTAGCCACTGTTCTGCATTTATTCACATCGATGCCATGTCTTCCATCAGTAGAGTACATATAGAAATAGATAAAAAGACATCGTCGTTATTTCATCCTACACGCTAGTAACGAACTACTATTGGTCAATGGTCTCTATTATTTTTCAACACTAAGACACCATGAATTCTTATCTGTAGATTTCATTTATATCTTGATATCTTGATAACAATGATAAACTGACACAGCTATCATTTCAGATTAATTGTCTTGTAAACTTTTTACTACGTCAATTCGCTGCACAGATATATTGCATTAGTTAAACTCCGTTCACACTTTAATTAAATTATATAAAATTATCGGCATAATCACATACCAATCGCATCTAACGATTCCTGCTTTACATAATAATATCATTATTATCAATAAATAATAATATTATTATTAAGTCAATATTATAATATTACGTCAATATTAAGTTTCACTGGATTCTGAGAGAATTTTAAACTCTATGTTTAACCCAAATTCCAAATTATTTTCTTCACTCTGCACTGGGGAGAGTTGTTTAAGGTTTCAATGTAATATTAAAATTCAAAGACTTATCACTTAAGATTTACCAACAGAATTATTACCGATGGTAAAAAGTTCATTATATACACTGATGAGACTTGTTTGTGTAATATAATATGAATCACATATTTATAACCTGTCCTTTGTACCAACATTAAAAAGTTAAATTTTTAGTAAACTTTATTGACGTGAGTAAATATGATGTTGAAAATTTTTTTTGTAGTGCCATGTAGAGCTGATATTACAAAAACCTAGAGAATGTATTACTTATATTTCAGTTATAAGATCAGGATTTTATTTTTATGTATCTGATTTATTCTGTTTTATAACTATATAATTATTTACTTCTGTTGTTAAATTAAACTCAGAAAATTATTATTTACATATGTGGTGAATTTTCACTACCTACCCAGTTATTAAAATTCAAGCAATGTTTTTGTTTATTTTGAAAGTTGTTTATTTTAAAATAATTAATACATTGTTTCTATTTTAATTTATTTTCTTGTGAAAGTTATTTTATGTTTTGTTAGGGTATGTTGTTACATGTAACTAGACTCCTGTAATATATTATTCATAAATACAGTATTTTATTATTATTATTATTAAGTTGTATGTTATGGCTCTAAGTCTGAATTCTAGAACTATTTAGTGCCGAGTGGTGCAATTATGGCTGAGCGAATCTACGCTTTACAGTACAATCGCGTTTTTCAAGAAAACTATTAGACTTACAAAAGTTTTGGATACGATTTTTTCTCTGAATTGTATATACTTCATGTGGGTTATTACGTATAGCGTTTGGTTTTTAATGTTTTGGATCTTATCCGAATCTCAACCCCATATTTTTCAAAATTGAATACCTTTCATTTGTCATAAAATGAAGTTCGTTATTAAAAATGAGTCGGAGAAATGTATTTTTAAACAAATAACCTAAACCTAAAGAAATTACCATTGCTGATTCTATGGTTTACAAGATAATAAAAGCTTGTACTGTGATTAATTTAACACCTTATCGGCATTGGTAGGTATAGAATGGATATAGAATAATTAAATAAATAAATAAGGAAGTACACGAAGTACACAAAGTACAAAGTTGTTGTGACATTGGTTATGCAAGTTATCTGCATATTGACTTAAGTTATTGCACTTTATTTGAATATTGAGTTTCCTTATCATTTAACCGCGGGTATTTACGATTATACAAAATGTTACACTAAGAACCGGAAACATTTTCAGGACATATTTTACATGTAGAAAATAAAGAAAAAAATTCCTATCAACATTGTGTCCTAAAATAGTTAGTTGTCGATTAGCCACCATTTTGTGTTTTGAAAAAAAAAATTCATATCTTTTGAACGGCATGTTACTAATGTAGTGTAATAAAGAACAAATTTGAGAACAATTATCAACCCATTTCCTTTACACATTTCAAAATGGAGGCCATTTATAATGAATAACAACGAATATCTAGAAATCCGATAATTTTACAAAAAAATGTATAAGAAACAAAACTTTCCTCATTTAATGACAAGTAAAATTTATTTTAAACTTTTCTGCACAACAAAGGATATTGGGAGATATCGTAAAAAAAACTGAAAACATAATTTCTTTATAGTTGTCTACAATACCCAAGTTTAACCTAGACGATTTTTTTATTTATTTCTGATGTAAATAAAGTTTATAAAAAATACAAACTTAAAAAAAAAAATCAGGGTTTTATTCACACAAATCAGAACAAAAATAGGCACAAAATGGTTTTATTTTATACTAAAACGTTTTAATAATATCGAAAAATAAGAACAAAAAAAGTAACAAAATGTTTTTGGTCAGTTTTGCTTAATAAAATCTGATTTTCATCAATATATTCAGAATTAAATAAAACATTGTAGAACTGACAAAAAATTAATTCTATGCTAATCTTGGGTATTTTATTAAAAATTGTGTTTTCGGTTTTTTTGTCGATAACTTAATTATTATCCTTTGACATAAAGGAAAAAAACGTACATTTTTTATGTCGTTAAAAAGGAAAAATCTTTGTCGCTTGTATATTTATTGTAAACTTAACGGTTTTCTATATATTCGTTGACATTTGAAATGACCACTATTTTTAAATGAAAAAAGGATATTGCTTGAATTTTTCCTTAAATTGATTCTTTTTAGAACTAAGTAGCAAGCAAAATTTCAATTCTCTATAATTTACCGTTCAAAAGATATGAATATTTTTGTTCAAAACACAAAATATAGGCTAAGTTAGACAACTAACCATTTTAAGACATATGTTCATAATATGAACTTTTCCTTTATGTTCACTAGTAGAATACGTCCTGAGAGTTTCTCCTTTTTTTGGAATACCCTTTATATAACCACCTAACCTATTTTTGATGATTCTTGATAAAACTAGTATTAAGAAAATCATTTTATGACAAATGAGAGCGATTCAATTTTTATAAAAAGAAGAAAAATCGCGGGGTTTAAATTCCGATAAATGTCCAATATTTATAAAAATTACAAATTTTTTTAAAAAAGATCTGTAATTTGAGCCTATTAAGAAGTTTAAACCGTACACATGTAAACAAACGTGTTACTTTTATTCTTCACATCAAGACACACTTTCCAGTAAACAATTCCTTGAGGCGCTTTAACATGAATTGTTGTTCATATTTTATCTAAACATCTGAAAAATAAAAAAGCGAAAACCTCCTCTACTCTAATTATCTCCAAAGAATATAAATGAATCAAAGTTCAATTCACTTCAAAATCTGTCAAGAAGTATCTCAACTCCAACTGACATCTAGACTGTATTGATTGCATCTATTGAAACTCGAACAATAGCTTTTTGTCGATAGTATCGAACTTGGACCACCAACAGAGAGCGACTCTCTCATATTAATAAAATATATTATCATATTCATTAACATAATCTTGTAGCTCAATGTGCAGCTTTATATGATACAAATTACTTTTGAATATATTAGATATTTTGTTGCAAACTGCATTCGCCCTCAAGGTTGACTATGTTATGAACTATCGATTCTTGGTTTCGATAAATTGCATATTGCATTCGCCCCGCAGGTTGACTAGGTTGTGGAGCATCGAAGGCATCGATAAATTGTATATATCTTTGCAAGCTGTTCATTCTGAGTGACATTTTGATTATCGCCATTTGCTGAATCTGATTATTTCAGTCGGAATGTTCAATGTTAGTTTTTTATGTTATTTCACATAGGCAATTTGTTCTTAAGATAAATTAGTTGACTTTTGTCCCTTATTCTAAAAAAGATTTTTTGATGACGATTAGCTTTCAATCTGTGCACGTGGAACAATTCTCACACATACAATCATCCTACACTTTCTAAAATAAACTTATCTATTTTGAACCTTTTCTAGAAATTTCCACCCACGATTTTTCTTTTTTTTTTTTAAAGAAGGAATCGCTTTATTTTGTCATAAAAGGATGTTTTTATTACAATGCTTAGCAAGAATCATCACAAACAGGTTGGGTTAGGTACTTATATATATATATATATATATATATATATATATATATATATATATATAAGGATAAGCGATAAGTTAGTCAATATGCGGATAAAGTGCGATAACCTAAGTCAATATCCGGATAAAGTGCGATACCCTAAGTTAATATGCGGATAAAGTGAGATAACCCAAGTCAATATACGGATAAAGTGCGATACCCTAAGTTAATATGCGGATAAAGTGCGATACCCTAAGTCAATATGCGGATAAAGTGCGATAACCTAATTCAATATCCGGGTAAAGTGCGATACCCTAAGTCAATATCCAGATAAAGTGCCATACCCTAAGTCAATATCCAGATAAAGTGCGATAACCTAAGTCAATATCCGTATAACGTGCATAACCAATGTAATAACAACTTTGTACTTTGTTTAATTCCTTATTGTACATCCATTCTATAACTACCAAAAGTCAAAATAAACAAAGTACAAGCGTCTAATGTCTTGTAGGTACATCATGGAATCACTATTATTAACTTCTTTAGTTGTTGAAAAACTCATTTCTCCGACAATTTTTGAAATTGAGATTCCATTTTAAAAAGTTGAAATTCCGAAATCATGAATAGTTTTTACAAAGGGCTCAACAATTTAAGAGTGTAAAAAGCTGAAATAAAAAAATTTCAATTAAATTATTGGTGTTAAAAGGATGCTGATGACCATTTATCAACTAACCTTTTCACTACTTACAATTTAAATCATTGATATTACCTTTTTCAATAACCTTTTTTTGATTTGACGTTATTCACTAAAAACCATAGCATAGTTTGTAAATTTTATTTAATTAAAAGTTTGATATTTTAAAAAATACAAGGCATGTGACGTGCAAGTTGTACACGACTTCTTCACTTCTTAATAATACCATAAAAACAAGTCACGCAATTTCATCCCTGTTAAAACCATTGGTGTCTTGTTTAACAAGAGTAAAATGTCGAAACAATAAATAATATTTAATTGTTAAATTTTATTAAAAATATTTTTGACAAATATGTTGTATTTTAGTGAGTTTTAAATTTCAAACTGAACAAAACAATTTACAAAACATGCTATTATTTTCGTGAATAACGTATAATCAAAAAAGGATATCGAAAAAGTAATATAGCCATTAAAATTATATTAAAAATACAGTACAATCATGTATCACATGACCCTTTTTAGAATATAACTAAATTCTATTATGGCGGATCCAATATGGCCGGTTTATTTTACGTAATGAATTAAATACTTTTGTGCCTAAACCTAATTTGACTTTATTTATGAAATTTTTCACATACCTAGCACCAAAGTTTTTTAATTGTTTACCACTTAACATTCAAAACTGTAAAAATAATAATAAATTTTCCCGTTTATTAAGAAAACATTTAACCCAAATAGAAAACATTGAACTGTATTTTAAAGTGTTAATTTGATTATGTGTGTATTCGTAAATGTTAAAAAAAGATTTGTGTGCGTGGGTACAGACTTTATATGTGAAGTTGTGTGAGTGTGTGTTTGGAGGGGGGGTTGGAGGTGTTAGTGTGTGTATTTAGTGTATAAATAAATATTTAGTAATTAAGTTTTTGAATAAATTAAATTTAGTAAGTTCTGTTGTTTTAAATATCCTAGAGTAGTTCTAATAGGAAGCTAATTATTCTTTTGTTGTAATTTGTAACCTTATGTAAGTTTATTGTTTATTTTGCTGGGTTCGGTCGGCTGCGGTTTTGTCATTTTCTAGCCAATGAATATTAATTTTATAATGTTATTTTTCTTTTTTATGTGTATTTCATGTTGAATCTAGATTTAGTATACATTCATTTATAAGTTTTACACTTAATAAAGCCCTTAACAGGTTTATAACCAGGGGGCAGTTTTTTAATTTATTTGTTGTTGTAGTTTGTATATATATTTCTTTTCAATAAAAATTTCAATTTCAATTTCAATTTCAATATTGGAAACCAACAAAACTAAAAGTCACTATGCTGCTATGGACATAACTTTTATATTGAGCCATGTTTCGTATTATAATAGCTCGTATTAAGGTATAATAGGTGTATTTACCAATTATCAGTACACTCTACACAAAAGATGTATTTATGTAAATACCCATGAATATTTATGATGTGAACAGTGAATTTGTTGCATTCTTTTTTAAACTGATTTTTTTTTTTTATTCCGTAGCTTGACTAACAGATACAAATTATTTAGGAATGTCTTCAAGAATACTAATCCTAATTTTGGTTCTGTTCCAAATGGCACTGTCTACGGACTTCGACCTATGATTTGATGTTTTGAAGTGTTTTACTTGATATAGAACAGACACTCCGCTATTTAAAAAAAAAAAAACTTGCATCAGAGAGATAACTGACTAAGGTGAACGTCCAAACTAGAAAGTTAAATATATGAGGGATCATTGAAATAAGTGTAGAACAATTTTCCAATTTGTCTACGTTGTAAACATAAAAATAAATAATCCCATTAACAAAAAAAAATAATAATAATAAAATAAATAAATTTCAATTAGAACATATTGTTCGTATCATTGGAAATTTTTACATGTAGGATGTGAAAATCGCCCTACACTTTCCACAGAAAAATATATAAATGTCTATAAACATTAAATTGAGAACAATGCAACCGTTAAAGAACATCAATGAATACGTTTATTAAGAGGGCTTCATACTCTCGTGTAGGACATAGAAAAACGTCCTCACTGAATCGCTATGCTGTATGTCTAATTGTACTCACAAGGATTAGGCCTAATTATAGAGTGACGAATATATAATTTTTCTTTCGAGATGCAATTTTTTGTACAGTACAGAGTGTCAAGCGCGCTGTAATTAATATTTGTTATTTTGGTAGTACAGTCATACAAACTCTTAAATATTTGTTATATATTATGTCATATGTGATTAATAAGTCACCAATATTTGGATACTGTTAATTATTAATCTATTTTATTTGTGTTTATATTTTTTCCATAATATCAGTGCTATTCTTTAATATTCTCTTGTACGACATAGAAAAGTATTTTTCTACTCTTTACGGCATTTAGCTAATTACATGATAGCGATTAATTATAAAGTGACGAATATATTCTACATTGAGGATGTAGTTTTCCCGTCGTATTTTAACTTCAATACAGTACATTTACTAAAACAGTCACAGAAAATTTACTAAAATAGAAGTAATGAAAGTTATTTGTAAATCTCGTTGCTAATTATTATTACATGACCAGTAAGTAATCACAATTTTTTTAATATATTATTATATACATTTAATTAAATGTGTATTTTAATTGTGACTATAATTTTTCGTTCAGCAGTAGCGAACATCCTACACGTTTTAAATCCATTGATTGGATTACTGCATTTTATCTATAAATAAATAATAGTTTTAAAAATAACCTATAAATTAGTCTCTAACGTATGGTTTTCCCTCCTTTCAGTGTGTAATATAAAGTTTATTACAGCATTTTGTTTACCATCTCCGCGTGAGATCTTGCTGACAGTGATGTAGGAAGGAAGTCTACAGAATCCCAGTTCCGCTTGGAATTAGCATAGCAGAACATAACCTCAAATGATTTATTACTTTTGATACTTCAAGATGGTTGTATCTAAGGAATGTATTCAGAGTTTTAGTGGCTCCTTCAAATATGTTGCTTTTCCTTTTGTTAAAGTTTTGCGAAGTGATTAGTAAACAAACCTGATATTTTTGTTTTTCATCGTTAATTTTGAATTAAATATATTGTATGTAGAAACGAAAAACCTTTCGGCCATAATCGCCTTAAAAAAGGAAGAAAATAAAATATAAACACTTAGCTCTCTAATACTCTGATAGCGTCAAGGTCCGAAGAAATGTGGACTGGTCAAAATAGACCAGATAGAGAATTAATTTTCTCATTAGTCTCTACTCTAGGTAGAGACAGAAAAAAAATAGAGCTGAAATTTTTGTGGCTTATCCGTTTTATGTATCCCAAGTGTTTTTCCTTCCTTCAAAATATTAGTCTCATTGTTTTCGTTCGTTTTGATTTCTCAAAAACTGTTCAACCAATTTTAAAAAAAAGTTTTCTACAAATTTTTTAGCTTATAAATTGGCCTGTAATATATAATCGCTTTACTCGAATTTGCGTATACATGCAAAAACTACATATGGATTTGATCATAATTTGCTCAAATGAATAGTAGATGAAGAAAACATATACGGCAAAACTACATTAAACTTTTCCCTCCAATGGCGAAAAACCATCAAGGGCTCGCATAATGAGTACGGGAGTGTCAATCCCGAGGGAGCCTAGCTTGATCTACACATTTTTTTTTTACTTTCGTACTACCTATATCGATCTCCCTCTTATATTTTCAAGTTCAAAACTAGAAACATCCTTTTGGTAATATTTTTAGTTACTGTTATCTGCCTACTGCTGTAAAAAAAATAAATAAATAACATAACTGGGACTATCGTTCGCCCGATTGGAATCCTTTCAAGTTCGACCATTATTCGGTCTAGACCATTTTATCTAGACTCTTACTAAAATCATTCTTTGTATTTATTAGAGGTTTGTGTTTTATTTTGCTGATTTATCAACTTATGTTGGTTTTAAAATGAATAATTTCATAAGTCTATTTGAATATAACAACCTAACCTAACCTATTCGAGTTTACTTTACAAAATTGTAGATTAAATGTGTGGTAGTATGAATCACCACAAATAGGTTAAGTTTTTAAATATATTTAGTAAAATTTCATTATTATATTAATTAGTAATGTTTGATGTACAAAAAATGTCGTGTAAAATAAGAATAGTCTCCTATTAGAAGTAAGCTCTGATATACATAGTTAAAAACTTAGCTATTGTTTCATTTTAGATACGTCATTCTGTATATATTATAAATTGTAGCAGGCGTAGGAATAACATCGGATATAATAGCATTTTAAACAAGATAAAGTATTTATTTACCGACTGTCAATGCCACTAATGGGTCCTGGCGGTTTATGCTAAGTCCACCGCACCTCCTAACCTTATTTAAATATTGTTTTATTTATGTAACAGTGTCTTATCAGTTGATTGGGGATATGTTGATGAAGCTAAACAAAATGTAAAGGAATAGCTCCGAGTTGTCTTTACCAACTTACACTAAAATGGTATAATTGGAGTAAACATTTTTAGGTAATTATTAGGAGTACTCAATCATTTTATTTTAATTGCTATTTTAATTTGTTTCCCTTCTTGTTTAAAGGCGAAAAATCTCTCGGTCATCATCACCTAATAAAATAATTATATAAAAACATAAAATAAACATTTCATAGCCCTCAAATACTCTAATATCGTCAGGGTCGGAAAATAACAACAGTTGTTCAAGAGAGACTTGATAAGAAATATTCCATTCTTATATTTCTACCCGCTTCAAAAAATACTACAGTTGTCAAGTTGAAATCTAATGTCCAATCAACACTGGCTGTAGTTCTTGTATTCTGATTGGCCATTGTCCACCGCAATGAAATGCACTAAGGATGCAAATCACTGTCTTGTTACCACGTTCACCAAATGTGGTACGTTCCACTAGTATTCGTGCTCAAATCTTCGCGCCTACTATATTTCATCACTAGGACCTAAAGTGAAGTTTTCAATGCAAGCTCAAGTTTAAGAAGCGGAAAATGACCGAGGATCGAAAAGCTTCTTTTGGTCCAAGTCATGAACTATATTTTTCGTTTATACTCCAAATAATATAAGAAACCAATTTCACAAAAACTAAAATGTTATAACCTATTTACCTTCAAATCGATGGTAACAGCTGTTTTAACGGTTATTTACAATCGGTAGTATCGGTTGTTTTTATAGATGCTTCACAATCGTTAATTAATTCGTATAAACGAAGTAACAGCTGAAGACCTCGACCTCAGCTGATGTTTTTAGGTCCTAGGACTAAAAAGAACAACTGTACCATCTCAATGCATGTATTGAAAACAGCAGTTTTGAAGCAGTATGACGAAAAATTAGTTTTTATTTTGTAATGTTTTTGTTGTCTATGTTTCTCTAATATATTATAACAAATAACACTTTGACACATGTAGGTTTTTAACTTTTTCTTTAATTATTTGTTTAAGTTTAAAATCATTTACAATAAAAAAACCCAATTATTGTCCAAATTTGATGCACTTAATAACTATACAATTAACGTCTTAATCTACTGCTTATTCTAAGTACATAGTTAAATATAAGTTACTTATTCTACAATGTCTTAACCTAAATGAAAGAAATAAGAGTGCATCAGAATTTTTACTTTGAATTTTTTTACTTTTAATTATTTTTATAAAACGCTCCGGCTAACTGACATGTATTATTTATTAATTTTATTTATTTTCTCTTTACGGGTTCGTTAGGTTCTTTGGTGACTATAATTTACATATAAAATAGAATTTGGTGGTAGTTTAATTAATTGTGATTGTCCATTAATTTGTACTTAATGGCTTGGAAGTTTTATCACAGCTCCAATGTTCCTGGTTCCTTGCACGTGGTTCCCGTGTAGACTGCCAGTAGATGGATCGATTTGCCTTAATCTTTTCGACGAATCTTCTTTTCTTCATACACTTGTATTCTCACACACTTTTGTGACGACGATTACTTTTAATTTATTGTATGAATATTCCTGTTCACACACTCTTTATGACGACGACTCTTTTAAACTTATAAACGACGATTATCTTTAAACTATTCTTCGGAGATTATTATTAAATACTTATACAAAAACGACGCAGTTACTATTTAATTTTGACGGTTATTTTGGCTAAATCTTTCACAACGATTTTATTTTCTACTAAAGAAACACTTGCTCCGGAACTCCCTCCTTCAATCAGTTAACAACCAAAAAGAACCTCGTGCGCTTCTCTTCCACCCCTATTTATAATGTTTATTTTCAAACGCTTTATTCCGATCCTCTTCCTTCATTGGCTTATTTTAAATCTTGCGTTATTTCAAAACTGACGCAATTCCTTTCATTGGTCCTTTTCAAATATTTTCGGTTGAAGGCATTGACTTTTGGAATGGTTTATTTGACTCCTTAAGATCCGTGACTGATGTTAGAATAGTTTTTCTAGCTGTCAACCCTTTCAAATCTTTACAATTTATGGCCTGCCGAGCACTGACCTTTTGGAATCCCTTATTTCGTTACAATATATTTATGAATTGTGAACTGTGCTAACAATTTGTGGAAATGGCTTAATTAAATTAGTTCTTCAACCACGATACACGAAACTTTATTGACGGTCATGTCTACAGCTTGGCCTAGTCAACGCACCACGTTTGATTCCATGAAGGTAGTAAAACATCTTATTTAAACATATCATTGGTTACCAAAATTCTCTGAAATATAATCCCCTTTTATTTAAATGATTTGTTTTCATCGACAAGTAGAGTGGTCTTCCGAAAATAATGTGTTTGTTTGTTTATTAACTCTTGCGCTACAAGAATGTATTAACAAAATTGTAAATCCAGCTAGGTTCCCTTGGGATTGCCTAGTCCGTACGACTATTGAACGAGCAAAGTTCCATTTGGAATTTCAACTTTATGAGTGTGTGACTCAAGACACCTCAAAACGGATATATCTACAAAACTCAACATCGTTTTGACCCATCACAAATCAAATTGAAGTCCTATATTTATCAACAAATCAACATATTGAATATTTTCAATTATCTTATCTTCAAATTCAGTTTAAGGCAATTAAATAGAAACAGCAAACAGGCGGACCTTTTTAAACTTGTTTTGACTTTGATTAAAAATATAATAAATCCAACATCCGATTTTAGAAACCAAAATGCAATTGTAACAATCTTAAAGATAAAATAAACATCTTCCAGTACCAACCTACGCCTTCTAACAGTTAATTTATTAAATTAATAAAATGAGTTTCTATCAACTAGTACAACTTGTGAATCTAATTAAAAGATCTGACAGAGTGCAGCACCGTACCGCTCGTAAATAATCGTTGATTATCGCGTCCTGCCGCTTGGCTAGAGATTATCATAATGCAATGAGACCTAGTGGAGAGATAAGAATGATATCATAACACCCTTAGTGGAGCTGATAAGGTGAAATAAATTATGTTAATTTTAAGAGTGGGGTTGAAGTGAATTTATGTGGAAATAATTTGTTAGTAGAGAGATTACGAAAAAATACTAGTTTAGTACTAAGTGTTTTTTTTTTATAAAAATGTGATTTCCAAAAATTCTACCAAATGTAAATGAGCTACACTTGTAGAAACTTAATCACCAAATGAATGAAAACGTAAATTTTTTTTAAAAAACACACTTTAATTATTGTGCAATACAAATAAAAAGAGGACGTTTCAATGACTAGATCATCATCTTCAGTTGCTACATGCACACAAATCCTACCGACACTGGACTTTATAACTTGTTTATATTTAATTGTTGCAGTTCCTGTTAATAAATCCATTTTTGTAACTTTAAAGTTGACTCAGTATAACAGACCATCATCAGGCGAACACAAAACATGTGCATTACACGACAGTTAAATATTTTGCATGAACATAAATTTTGGTATGTTGATACTCGCAAATATATAAACTGTTAAGGAAGTTTCATAGCATAGATAGTAGAGTGCGTGATTATCTCGCTGTAGTTTGGACTAGTGAACCGTTAAAAGTTGCGCAGGTTCGAAACCTGTTGATGGCGTCGCGTTTTCCTATGTTTTATATTTCCCTCCGTCTTCATTAGTCTAAAGCGCCAAACACATTTTGTAGTGTTTTTTTTTTTTTTTTTTTTTTTTTTTTTTTTTTTTTTTTTTTTTTTTAATCTATAGATTCTTATACTTAATGTATTAAGAAAGTTATGAAGAGTTATTTGGGGGATATATAAGTTTTAAGGTCCAAAAATATTGTTTTTTGAAATGATATGTTTTTGTCGTATATTCAGTGATAAACAGATTTTAAAATACATTTGAATATCTGAAAAAGGATCGTGATACTGTTGTGAAAGCTTCCTTTGATGTAATACGTTGCTTACACGTTACACGTACATTTTGTATAAACTATCGAGGAAAACAATCGAACGGTATATTCAGAGTATAATTAAACTGAAATA
Organism: Aphrophora alni; assembly: GCA_963513935.1. Classification (NCBI taxonomy): domain Eukaryota; kingdom Metazoa; phylum Arthropoda; class Insecta; order Hemiptera; family Aphrophoridae; genus Aphrophora; species Aphrophora alni. The sequence goes on from OY740774.1 coordinate 75,257,262, forward strand.
TCAGTTAATTTTCAATATGTTTTTGTTTTCTATTTGAATTTCTAATGTCCTGTATTTTTTGTTCTGTTTCTTCTTCGTTTATACTGGCTTTATTTACATCAATTTTCTCAGAATAAAATACTCTACAAGTTAAATTCTGTACAATAAAATGCTGTTCTGTACTGCTTTGAATTATTGTTTTTAATTTTCAGAATTCAAAACAGAATTTGGTTTGAGGTATATCTTAGTTGAGTAGACAAGTACCAACAAATTATGTTTACCGGTTTTTGTCGATAACTAAATAATTATCCTTTAAGCTAAATTTTAAAAAAATGTTTAAACATGTTGTTCGCTGTCGAAAATGGATTTTTTAAAACGTTTTTGAATTATTCCACGATAATAAATTTTAATGAGCTTCGATTTGAAACTAAATAAAACAAAATATATGTTTTTGATTTTGGTACACTTGTAAAAATACATAATAAATAGTCAACGTGTGCAAAATTTGAACTCGATACGTGATCTACTTTCAAAGTTACAATGATTTTCTTTAAATACAAAATGGCGGATTCTCTAGAAAAGAAGCGATTCCTGACCTATGTATGTATGAACTTTTTACATTATTTTGGTCCAAGGACTACACCTGAGAAATATGTATGTTCCTCCTGAGTTATTGATAAGTGTGTCAGTTGCTTTTGCTGTTGCTAATCAGCTGTTCAACAGTTAACATCACTAATTAGCTGCTTATAAATAAACAATTATTACGCAAGGTTAAGTGTTGTTATTATTAAAACAAGACAAATGAAGAACTTTTTTGTGATAGTAGATTTTTTCAATTTAGTAAAACAAAAATTTTGGTAAAGTAATTTTATTGTAAACAATATCTGAAAGTTGTTTTCTCAAAAAATAATAACTCCTAAACTTTTCTTCCGTAATGAGAAAATCTGCGTTCCAATTTTAATCATGGTTCAACAGAAAAGAAAATAGACCTATGTAACCGCTTAAAATCTTATTTTTCAATAATTTGAGCCCCTGTAGCTCCTAAACCTACAATAAAACAAACAAAAATAGACAAGTCTTAAAATTATATGTAGAATCTAAATCAACATAATAAATAGATATTTCTATAAGAAATTTTATAGTTGGCCCCGTATTAGAAATAGTATTATCAAACCCTAAATAAGACAACATAAAAATTTTAAAGGCGTTGTTATTTTACTTTTTTTAATATATAAAATACTTCCCAAGTAAAACAACTGGCACACTTATCTCGATCATCCTGTATAAATAATAAATATGGTCACTTGTCGTTCTAATTCTTCAAAATAAAAATATATATCATTTATACATATAAAGTAATTGGCATTTTATACTATGAAATTCAATTTTAACCACCTGGTAAATCATACAGAAACTATAAATAAGAATGCAAGACTGATAGAAAGGTGATCTTACAGTTATTTTAAACTTGTTTACCAATTTAAGTACAGTAAATATAAAATAATCTCGTTTAACAAGAAGAGAATCTTGGAACGGATGTATTTAACGACGATGACATGGAATTTTGAAATACATAATTCATGGATAAATTCACTGAAGTTGACTTCACCAAACATGGAATACACGAATACTACATGAAGTACATAGCCTACACTTGTGTCCATTGATACGGGAACTTTCACAAAGTCAAATTATGGTCTCCATTACTGTTAATAATATACGAAATACTTGACCGGGCTTCGAGGGTCCTTATTTAGTAAAATGCAGTTTCTTGGAGAATTATGAGCAGTTCTTGCGGGAACCTAATAAAAATGCTGATTTAATGTCACCTCGGTCAGTCCAATTAGATGAATGATTTGGTTAGGATTTATGGGGTTCTTAGCGGCTGCTTGTCCCCGACTTTGTGGAATTTAAATGTAACAGATCAAGGTCATTTAGAAAGAGAGAAACTTTGTAGGAATAATCGGGAGAGGAATTCTAATTGTTGTGATCTCTTTAATACAATTATAAAATACTGGGTGCCAAAAAAAAAAACTTTTCAGAATCTTAACAAGAATAACAAAGAAACAAACAATCCCTCTCCCCTTTTTTTTTAGTAAATAATAATTTTGTTTTTTATGGAAGCTACTCCCAAATTATTAGTTATAAAAAATTTAAAAAATGGAAACATTCCATAGATATGGCCAAAATATACCCAGGTAGCAAATGTATATTTGGTTAATTTTTTTTATAGAATTACTCCTTCAGTTTTTAACAGATTTTAATGTTTGTGGTATCTTGAAAAGGGCTCAGCCTGACGTTGTTTCAATTTCAAAAAGATATAAAAAACACAATTGATAAAAATTAAAAGGGATGAAAGTGTTTACGATTAACCCTGTGCTAATTTTTAATTAGGAATTTATATTTTTTTAGCTGTGTGATGATATAAATAAAAGTGTTCCAGCATTGTTGTTGAAGTGTAACCTCTAGTTTAAAAAAAAAAAAAAAAAAAAAAAAGAACACATACAATAAGTAATTTTCTCAATTTCAGTTTGTAGAAACGAACATTAAACGTTTTACGGATAATGTTATTAAATCAATTTATAACACTCCCTTAATCAGAAATTCACCTCATTCCATAGTATGTTACCATCTTTTGAGTATACTATTAAACAAATCGCAATAATCAATGGATACCTATGTAAAATTTTAAAAAAAAATTCTTTTAATGAAAAAAGATCAAAAATCGGGTTACGTGGTACACAAATAGAACACGCATATAAAGGTTTAATTAAAATAGCATGATCATCAGTCCAACCTTTTCAAGTGTAAAACGCATATCTTCCGATTTCTTTGTGGGATTAATTATATACAAGGTTTATTAAAAATTTGAATATTTTCTGCAGTGTAGAGGTGAAAGATGCCTTCTTGCACATGCGTAATATTCCTCCCGCCCACATAGAGGGTCAGTCACTTTCAGTCAGTATGTAAGTGAGGGCCAGATTCAAATATTATTTTACGCAAAATTGCGGAACGATTTGACCAGCGATAATATATAAAGATTGGCGATAATCACATTGAAGAAGATACAGCAAGCTTCGGCGACGATGATCTGGGTATTACACAAATTAAAAGTGGCAAACATACTTTTCCAAAGACCTTTGTACGTTGTTGTGAAAGCGACTGTACAGTATACTCAAGGTAGGAATGTGTCTGGGGTGAAGAGGGAAAGTGGAGCCTCCACACTTTGTTTGTTGCGTTTACTTTCAGCGGTACAACCCCAATAAAAAAAATACAGACTTCAAATGCTTCTGTGTAAACGTGTACCCTACTTTGGTTTCTTTTATCAGTGTAAATAAGAATAAAACGTTTACAAAAGTCTGTCACGAAGTTGTAACTTTAGTAATTAAATGTAGCTAAGGAGTAATTTGTGTACCTAGTTTTCTTGGAATGGGTTGTACCGTCAAGTCAGGCTAGGGAAGCAAGTAGAAGGGAGAACACGCCCCTTACACCAGACACAATCCTAGTCTGAGGCTACTGTACGCCCACAAGCCTCAATGACCAAGTCATTGAACAAGTGCCCACTCTAAGTCATGCACTTTTACATCACAGTTCAAGAACTTGTGCTCGATGTGGGGATAAGTACTGGATGTGTTGTGAGATACATTTGGACTTAGGAGAGTGTTGTACGACAAAGTAGAAGCAACTCCATCTTAAAGTCTTGTTGGACCTACTAATCACAGCAAACGAGTATTCCTACCTCTGGAACACCGTGATCACTGGTGACTAGTCGATGGTTTAAAACAACCGAGAAACAATTGTCCAAGCACAGACATTCTACAACACCGCGGCCTGAAAAAACAACCTTAACTTTGAAAATTTATTCTGTTTTTAACTTTTAACTATCGTTTTAAAACTTGGAAAGTGAAGATGTAAAGTGCTTGCATTTATCTGTCCAATAAGAATACAACTTTATGGAATACATTACACCGTAAAATCTAAATCTAAAGTAGTGTCAATGGTATGTTCTTTACTTTCTCAGATAACTGTGTTGTTTGTACAATAACTAACTATTAATATAAATAGATATAACGCCAACTCACATGTTGAATGAGTTAATCATGAAACTTAGTAAGTCTACTATAAATTAACTTACAGTGTGGCTGAACAGAAACTGGCATGCTTTATTTTTTACCTTGTTTAAAAATGAAAATGCACTCCTCTTTAACTTTGTTAATTAATGTTTATTACTTGACAACGTGAGATAATCCAAGCTCTTGAAACTTTATTTTATAATTTTTTCTTGTTTTTTTAAAATGAAAAACCTCTCGGTCATCATAGCCTCAAAAAAGAAAAGAAGAGAATTTGAACTATGGATTCCTAGACCTCGAATATTCTAATAACGTAGGAGTCAGAAGAGAACAAAATTTGGTCAAGAGAAACTTGATAGGGATCTAACCCAAGACTACACGAAAAAGGTGTAGATCCAGTTAGGGTACCTCGGGAATACCACTCGCGTATTCGTTACAACTGTGCCTCTGGGGGTTATTTATTTTACCTGGTGCTTAAAAACTCTTTGCAGAAATTTTGAGAAATTGTTCTTTCTATACATAAAAACCAATTAAAAAGTTTCTTTACCCTATCTTTCTTCGTTGTCCGTCTGTCTGCCTGTTCAAATATGGGCTACAACTTTCTGATTTTGCAATATTGTTATTAATGCGAAATTGTGGTGTATGTGTTATCGTTTTTCAATATTATTAGCACAACTATTTCAAAATGGCATACGTTTGAAAAATATTATACATTTTTGGCCAAATGTACGATTTTAAATTAATGGGTTATGGATTTTTAATAACTTTGAATAAATTACACAATTAGGTATTACTAACTGCAAAATCAGAAAGTTGTAGCTCATATGGTTTTTGAGATGTTAGTTGTTATGTAAAAAACACAAACAGATAGACAGACGGACAACGAAGCGAGATCGACCATATTATCAAAGAAACTTTTTTGTTTATTTTGTACAGAACCACTTTACAAATTTTCTGCAGAGTTTTTCAGCAACCTGTATAATACACAAATGATAGAAAATGTGCGAAAATTATACCAATATTGTGACCTTTTTTTCTTATCTAATTATACAGAATGGCTGGAATGAAACCTGCACTTCCTTTAACTGTGTTTTTAATTTAGACAGCTTAACACGCTTTCTGGTCATCTTCTTTGTAATGAGGGGCTGCTTTTAAGAGCCTACGTTTTTTTTCAATTTTGGACGTCAGGCTATGGGAGTAAACCAATATTTAAAATGGCACACATGGTCATGTCCCACATCATTTTAAAAAGTTCGATAATACCAAAAACGTTGACATGAAGAACAATTTTTTTGGAATACCGTAATTAAAATAGTTGAAAAATAAATTGCATCTCTACACTTTAACTTCATTGTAATTTGAGAATCAAATTATGAGCCTAATTCATTAAGTTTTCATTTAAAAATTATCCCCCTCAGAGGGTGAGAGTGATTCACAATTTGATGTGATACTACATTTACGTGTAATTAAAAAATGTAAAAAAAAAAAATCATTTCTTTCTAAAAGACTTCAGTTTGAACAATTTATTTGAAGTAAAAATAACAAGTATCTGAAAAAAGGTTTTTACAAATTAATATAATTATAAATTTAAGAAAATATTTTGTATTTTAATTATCATAATAATATTACGGTTTTGACAAACAGTTGGTTTGGTTAGTGAATTTTTATTATTATTATTATTATTATTACTTTTTTGTCTCTTACAATTTATATTATTTAGTGCTGTTTTGTATATTAGGAACAAGGTCGGAAAATATTATAATTTCAACAAATTGTATATACATTCTTGACCATTGAAGTGAATATTTATAATAATAACACTATTGTATGTTTAATTAAATAGGTGGGTATCTTATACTGTTTTACAATATTTGGTATGGAATGATCGATACGAATATAATTTGTGAACATAATTAATTGGTGAATTATTAATTAGTGAATATGATTAAACCTTTACAAAACCTATATTCCAATGAATAGGTGTATTATAATGTAATCCATGATTATTCTCAAATTATAAATTTTGTGACATCACATTGTATATACCCTTCATCATTTTATGGAGAATATTAATGTCCAGATAAATATTTTTTAAATTTACAATATTCACAAATATGTCTTGAAAAACGTCTACATAAAGAGTTTTCTCTTTAATAAGGTCACATTATTTTACCACTGGGTACGTTGATATCCTGGCATTTTGTCCTGTATAAGGATCGCCGCCATCATTATGTCATCCTACTGATATATACACACCATTAGCACAGCATCCTGCAGCTCGGCTTAACTTATATGGAAATCCACTTCATACTGCATGTATGAGAGTGTACTGCTTTGTGAAGAGAGATTTACCAAGAGTGGGTTTTATTGTCAATATCTTGTTCCATGTGTAATAATCATAGGCTATAACATCATCGACATAATAGTTTACAAGCGGTGAGATTTACACTTGGGCAAATTTACTGCTTCTCTAATATTGTTTATATCTACTTTAAGAGGAAATTAATTCATATACTTAAATAAGGCTGAAATCTTTTCCAGTTAATTCACCGCAAGTTATAACTACAAGGCCATGCACTAAACTTTTTAAATAGGAGGAAAATGTTGTTCACCTTTACATAACCGTTAAACAACTACTCTTTTTGTAAGGTTTGTTATCGAGAACGTTACATTTAGGCCTAGTCTAGACTAAAAAACGTCTACATTTTGTATAACGTACTGCTTTAGCCCAAACCTATCTAAAACACTCCAGATCTGCCCATATACAAAAAGATATCAATTTAACTTAAAATAGGCTACATTACCGAATTAAAGCTAATTGATAATCACATAACACCAAACCAAATAAGAACAGAGCTGACCTTGAGCGGAACCATTCTCAAACTCGTTCCCTTGGTTTTGGTTTTACCCATTGACCCACAATAAAACGTAATCCATCTTTTAATGGCTATTGAATAGTTCGTCTCACATCTGAAGAAAACCTGATTTTAAAACTTATACGTTACGCATTTCTTAGTGTTTGGTTAAATTAGGTTGTATTCGTCATACAAAACTATAATATATGATTTCGCAATGCAATTTAATTTTTTTTTTATTTATAGGCCACCTCGTGTTCAAGTTAGAAGGGGGGGTGCTATCTGACACATTAAATTTGTCCTAACGCTGCCATAATAATTTTTTCGTCAAATAAACTTACATATTTGAACTCAGAATAACTTCTAGTTTTATTTGCCAAATATAAAAAAAAATAAAAATCAACTCTATGGTTTCTGCTCCTTTACTACCCCCAAGGTGTTTTCTTTTTTGTTACCGCTATATTATTCCTATTTGTAGGACAATACAAAGAATATAAATTCAAAGTTTGAAATATATAGGTTTTATAGTCTTGTCTGTGTAGACTGGTTGCGCCTTACAGATAGACAGACAACAAGCGCCTGAAAGAACAACGATCCTTGGATTAACCTAAAATGTTTAGCCGTTATTTAAATCTCGATTAACACTGATTAACAGCTGATGACCTTCTACGATTTTTAAAAAGTATTAAATTTTTTTTTTTTTCAAACGGCATTCCATTGTTCATTTTCGATTTTAATTGCTAACTACCGAACTGATTTTTTTTTTTTTTTTTTTTTACGTTTAGTTTTGATTTGGTTTTGGAATTGTGTGAGAAAGTTTGTGCAACTTTTTACTACGTTACTTCGGGTATGCTTAAACGCGTACATATCAATAATAAGTAAACAAAAACTTAGAAACAAAAAGACTATTTTATTATTTAATCAGTACTAGTTTGTCGTTATTAATTTGGAACAATATTTCTCAATCAAGAAACCTGTTCAACTCCAGACTGTAACGTAATGACGACTCTATTACACGGAAACGCCTAATAGATAACCGGATAAAACCGACACATCAACAAAGTTTCACAACAGAAGTGCACATGCCTTATTAATCCCATCGCTTGCACCACGGCTGCACCGAGTGTTTTTGACGGAACTTAACAAACTTTGTTCATATCCCTGCAAAGTTGCCGTGACGTCATTGCTTTCTGGTCACTGACTTCGCCAACTCCCCCTTCTCTCTCTCCTCTTCCCCCTCCTGTCTCGTGGTTTTTGGCTTTTACACGTGTAGTGATATTAACAAATATTCCGACATTTAAACTTATAATAGTTTTAATTGCAATACAAAATTACCTTTAATGACAATGAAAATGACACAGTTTTTTAATGAACGTAAAGACCTTATTATACAAATTATGTTCCTAAAATTTACCAAACAATATAAATGTCCGGAATTCGTTCTCATCTAATTTACATAAATATCTTAGACATTTCATTTATGTGTAGTACCAATATGGAATTTGTAATTTCATAGATACTATTAGGTTTGATAGAATTAGTATATATTTTATTCATTCGAACTTATTTAGTTCTTCCATACACATCCAAGTAAACCTGTAGATCCTTACAAAAAAAAAAAAACTTCGAATACTCTAATAGCGGAAGTATCGAAAAAGAACAAGTTAGTCAAGAGAGACCGGATAGAAAAGACGAAAGAGAGGGATCTAACCCAAGACTACATGAAAAAAGGTGTTGTAGATCCAGCTAAGATGCTAAAGTACTGCCAAGCCAGTACTCACATAAGTTAACCACTAAGGCATAAACCTATTTAGTCATTTTAAGGTATACAATAACAAAATGACAGATGTGTTTTCTTTTATGTTCAAAAATTATTTTAATTTTGTTTTATCCCCCCCCCCCATATACCTTTTACTCATTTTATTTTTCCGTCTTATTTTATCACTAAAGTACTTGGTTTTAAAGTGATTGGATAATGATGGATTGTACTTATTATTAATATAGTTTAGCTCTCGTAGGCTTATAGTGAGTACGGTATAGCAATCCCAAGGTAGCCCAGCTGGATTTACTTCTTTCTTCATCTAGTCTTGAGTTACATCACTCTCATATGTCCTATCAGATTTCTCGTGTCCTACTCTTGTTATTTTGTCTTAGACGCTATTAGAGTATTCAAAGGATAGGGTCACTTTTCTTGTACCTTATCTTTTCCATTTGTAAATATAAAATATAAATATTGAAAATTTGACTACAGTGCAATGATTCCCAGAATCTTTCGGTGAAGTGTTAATTTTGTATGTTGTTGAAGTTGGTTTTTGTTAAATTGTTTGATTTATATGACGGTTAAAGAGCACTTTATCATCTATTTTTGTTTAAGGGTGAGGATGGCTGTAATGCCTTTAAAAAAACATATTTATAAACTAACCTAACCTAACATTGCCCTCTGGATACTAATAAACAGTATTAAATGTGACAGGCGTTAAATTGGCGAGAATATGTTATATATATATATATATATATATATATATATATATATATATATATATATATATATATATATATATATATATATATATATATATGCATACACCCTAAACATATAAAATAAATAACAACAAAAGAACATACAATTAAACCAGTATAAATTTGATACGAAAATCAAAAATGTAATTGAGAAGAAACAAAAATAATGCACTGAGAAAATACTTATATAAATTAAAAATAATTGAAGCCTCTTATACAAAACTAACAAACAATCCTATCAGCCAAACCAGTGTAAAACTAAGGCCGTTTTGGTTTCAATAAAAAAACCTGTGCCTAAATATTGATAATAAAATTTCTTTTTCAGATAATTCACTACATCGCTATACTACAAGTTCAAACGCTAAAATTTTGAAAGAGTGAACAAACACCCTCGATATAACCGTTAGGTAAACATCCAGTTGGCAATGAACCCTTTTTTGTTAGCTGAACAATGCATGATTACGGTTTAAATTGTTGTTTCTTGTGTTAAGTGCAGTTCTGTTGAGTAATTTAGCCCTGGGTTTCTTAGTCTGGTACCTAGAATACTGTATTGACCCTTTTCAAGTTTTTTATCTTCTAGGTTTTTCTCTTGATAACGGAAGTTGATCTATGACCTCGAAACATCGTGTATTAATGTTTATATACAAATGATATAAATATCCAAATAAACAACTTCAATATTTGGAACAATCTATCTTCATGCAATAACTTGATACATATCCAGAATACATTATTCTTCTGAACAGTAAACATGTCTCCGCAATGGAAACGTTAACAATCCGACTAATGTTTAGATTTTTCAAAAAATATTAATACTAGTTTTAAAACGTGAAACATACCTTCCTAATTATAAAAATAAAGAGTAGAAAATGCACATATTTGGAAACCCTGTAACAGAAATGTTATCAAATTGAAAATATATATATATATATTAATTAGTGATGCATATAGATAAAAATCAAGACAAAACAACATAACTGTGAATAATTTATGTAATTTTTCGCGTAATCCTCAAAAATTCATTTTAAACAAAAAAAGTAGTAAGATAGAAAGTTTTAAATTTTTTGGTAAGAGGAAAACTTCCAACGGGAAAGTTTCAGAAACAATTCAAATGTCATTTATTATTTGAAATTATTTTGTATGACTAACTTCGTTCACACCGTTAAATATAATACATCGTGCACCTAGACGAAGCATCCTCGTTCCTGATGTAAAACCTTACCTGTGGTCGCCATTTTGAAATGTAAAATTACAAATGTCTTGACTTTTAACAATACATGTTAAAAGTCAAGCGGAACTATGTATTGACTTTTTTAACATAGTTCCGCCTAGTCAATACATCCTTATTGATACATTTCTTAATTGGTAGACTTGTTTTGCCTTAACTGGGTAATAAATACGCAGGCGAAATGTAAACGATTTAATTAAAAATCGCTTTAGAAAGCTTTTATGAGACACATTTTTATGAGTTCAAATGTCTTGAAATATGTAGTTAGCATACTCTTGTGGTTTTAAACAAAATGGTTGCCACATATCACCATCTATGATTTATTTTCAAATTGAGTAACTACAATTGCACCATATACTTGCGGTTACCGAGTGAACGAATAATTTGTCTTTAAACCGCTGCAGTGTTACCAACCCCAGTTAAAACAATTCTGTTCACAAAGTAATAATTTATCTAGTCTGAACCTTTGTTCGGTACTGCCAAAGCCACGAACACATTGCAGAAAACCTGAGCGTGTTTCTGCGGTTGGACGTTTTCCAAACGGACGGGACGGGATCACTTCACTGACCTTTCTCAACATAATTCACATCAGTCATGGGTTTATAATCGCGTTTGTGCTGGAAAGAGTATTCTGTAAAGCTGATTTTCATTTTATTGATTTACAATTTTTGTATTTTAATCATTAATTATGTTGTAATTAGTAATATAAATGATTGCTAACTGTATCCTCTACTGAAAATGCTGTTTTAATATATGAAAATTTTAAAAATCTCTAAACATGGTTTATTAAATCCTTCAAGGTTTCAAAGTAGAAAATCTTTATTTTTTTCTATCTCAAACGAAAACAATAATTTGACACGTGCAAAATAGAGATTTAAAGGAATGTAATTTTTTTTTTTAATTTCATGTCACTCAAAAACTAATTGACTAATTTTAATGTGTTTTTGAAAATCATAAAATCTTTAATATTGTCTTGAATTTTATCTATTGGCATCCCTAATTTATAATTTATATATATATTAAATTTGATAATATTTCTGTTACAAGGTTTCCGGATATGTGTATTTTCAACTCTTTATTTTTATACTTAGAAAGGTATGTTTTAAATTTCAAAACTATCATTTATATTTTTTGAAATTTATTAAGATGTAAAAAAAAAAAAAAAAAAAAAAAAAACGAAAATGTTAGAGTTATAAGAAATTGATTAAAAAGTTGGAATGCAATTTTTTGAAATTTATCAAGGTGTTAAAATACGAAAACTTTTGAGTTATGAGAAATCGTCAATAAAGTTTGAATACAATTTTATGAATTTTAGCAAGGTGTAAAACACAAAACTTTGCAGTTATGAGAAATCGCCAATAAAGTTGCAATGCAATTTTGTGAATTTTATCAAGGTGTTAAAATACGAAAACTTTTGAGTTATGAGAAATCGTCAATAAAGTTTGAATTCAATTTTATGAATTTTAGCAAGGTGTAAAACACGAAAGATTAGTCTACAGTTATGAGAAATCGCCAATAAAATAATTGCAATGCAATTTTATGAATTTTAACAAGGTGTCAAGATACGAAAACATTTGAGTTACGAGAAATCGCCAATAAAGTTGGAACGCAATTTTAATAATTTTATCAAGGCGTAAAAATATGAAAATATTGCAGTTGTGAAAAATCGCCAATAAAGTTGGAATGCTATTTTTTTATGTATCATAAGGGTGAAAAGTATGGCAAAGTTTAGCAGAATATGAAGGCTTCCACTCGCTTTGCTCTCGTCGTAACTAGACTGCAGTGTACTTTGTAGTTGTTAATCCTTAACAAGGACCTCTCCGTACTTCATTCGTCCACAACTCAGCGTTAGTTCATCCATACAACATATTGTTAAGTTCTATAGAACTATGCAATTTTATTTGAACACATATACGCCATAATAATTTTTTTTTCTATTTCAAATCGGTAAATACCTTCAATAGTGTATATCATAAAACACCTGAACATATGAAAATATCTTCCAAGGGTCAGCAATACTACTTTATTGATAACAATTTATTTCTAATTATAACAATATATTTAAGATGTGAAAACTAATTTGATGTTACTTTTTTTGATTATCTGTCTAAAATTTAAAATCTGCCATGTAGTTTAAGTTTGGATTTACTAAAAAACCAGAAATTAAAATAAAATACTACTTCAAATGGCGGCTTTTGGCCAAAAGAAGTGAAACAATATCTCGGCTTTAGTCTGTGTTTTTCATTATATTTTGAAACTTTCGTTTCAATTTAATTTGACACGAAAGCATTTCAAAAATACTACCAGTGTTTTGTCCCAAAAAACACAAATTTCAACATTTGTAGGCGTTATTGTTTTTTTCCGTAATAAATATTCGTGTAATTTAACTTTTTCTTTGACTAGTTGTACTCAAAACACAGAATTTTCCAGAAATAGTACTAAAGAGCAGTTTTTGGCCCTAAAAGGTGTGATAGCTACGTCGGCGTTTCTTATTTTCATAACCTATCGCAACTTCCATGTAGCCCAACTTTTTATGCTTCACCGGATTTGGTTAGAATCATAATTTTAACAAAACCACCCTCAGAAAGGTGTTTTATTATTTTTTTTTATCGCCTATATTGTTTTCTTGTAATACCAATAAACGCAATTTGTTTTTGTTTTGTTTTTTGTTCGATTTTTATGAATGCCGTATATTAGCACAAAAGCAACCTCAGCTTTTGTCAACTTTGCGTTTTTAGTAACCTCCGTGTAGTTTGTATTTTTTTCTTGATTCGGCTTAAAATTCACAATTTTTTTAAATAATACCTATAAGAGCAGTTTTTTTTACCTCAAATGGGTAAATAACTATCATTTTAGCAATTTTCAATTGTCGATATTGTGTTATTCGAAATCAATTTAAAATTTCGAGTCAGATTATACGAACGCATTGTGCTCCATTACGGTTTCAGCCCCCCTCCCCCATCTTCCAGAACCCTCAGAGGCTCACACTTAATGAATGCGGGTGTGGCGTACCCGAGGTCCTAGCTGGATCAACACCTTTCTTCATGTCGTATTGGGTTATAACCCTCTCTTGCATCTATCCTATCAGATCTTTCTTATCCGACTCTTTTTTTCTTCCGATCCTGAAGAGTATTCGAAAATTAAGGGTCTTTATTTTATTTATGCTTTTATCTTCTTTTTTAAAAAAGCGATGATGATCAAAAAGTTTTTCCTTTAAACAAAAAGATAATTCAATTTATTATGATCATTATCTAAGGAACAAATACTTCCTAGAGTGCATCACTATGAACAGAAAGAAATACCCAAATTGGCAGATCATGACCCAAAGTACTGTACATTAGCAGTACAAAGTTATGGAAATTTGTCTGCATTAGGAACAGCTGTTCGCACAAGTAGACACCTCTCACTTACGACATCTGCCGGCACATTTATAAAACAGCTTAATAGCCCATTTACAATTGCAATTTATACTTGGGAGTATTATTGCTTTACTTAAAATGTTTCTCGCAGATATAAACGAGTTGTATTTTATAGTCCTATTTTTTATTTTTAATGAGAAATATACACGTCGTTTGTATTTATCTAAATTGAAACGTTGTACATGATATAAACCTTGTTCGATTTATATTGCGTACAAAACATTTCACTAATTTTCTCACACACTTATCTACAAAACTAAATACTTTAAAAGTTGATGGATTCATCAAGGTACCTACCCAGCCCCATCATACAAGCCAGTTCCACGTAATGTAACGTCCTGAAGTTAACATTCTTGAGCCTTGTAGTAAATATTAAATTGTATTGTTAAATCAAGAGGTTTGTTCGCGTTATAGTGCTTAAGTACAAACATCGACGGACGGACGTTATGTCGAAAACTCATTTTCGGTTTTCTGAAGCCATGAAATGTGAAGATAAAACAAAGATAGGATTACCTACACTTCGTATACTGGGTAATTTATTTACTTTATTACTGAGGTTTACCCATGTATTTCTTATGGAATATAAGTTTATATTTGGCCTTCCCGACATTGCGGAAATGCCATTACCCGAAACTTAGCCCGACATAATAATTTAGAAAAAAAAAACGGTGAATTTAAATAAACTATTCGAACTGTTTAATACCACAAACTACTGGAAGCTGTGTCCTATATCATAAGCTTTTGTTTTCAGGTCCAGCTCCTTATTATCTTTTTATCAATTTTTTAATTTTAATTCTGAACGAGATTTCTATATTTAAATAAAGCATAAGCTTGTTTCGCTTCAGCCATAAGCGCGTCCTAACAGTAAATCGTATTTCATTAAAACAGAGTTTTAAAGTAACGGCCAGTCAGTGTTCATTTTGGTGACTTGTAACTTTCTTTTACTTATGATTTTGTACACTAATTTTGATCATTACTCGTCACGTGTCACCAAAATTTTAACGTAATCGGTAGTGCGGTTTTGAAGTTGTTTTTGTTTTTAATAATAACTCTACGTTAGTTTTAAAATATGGGATGATTTCGTTTTTTAATATTAATTTTGGGCAGGCTCTATTTCCACTTTGATTTTTTCAATCAGAGGTAGTAAATATATGGATTAATGGAAATTTAGATTAGTTTAAATTTTTTTCCCTTAGAATTTCAATATAAATTTGTTTGCAAATATTTTTGGGCAGACAAATTTTACATTTTGTTAAATTAAAATATACAAAATTTAACTAAGAAATGGTATGTGTCCTTTAATTAATGAAATTAAAATTGGGCGATCAAGTGTAAAGTTCAAATCCCCCAAATTTTTCAAACAAATTCACAATCAAAATTGGAAACTAACGTTGAATTTTCAATACTAACCTAAATTAATGCTTAAAAAAGTAGGCCTACATGTGGCATTTGATTATTAATATTCTAATATTGCAGGTAAGTGTAGAGTTAGTCTGACTATGAAAAAAAGTATTCAAATTTATTGTGTTTAAAATAAGAAATTTAAGTGAAATTTTTAAAAAACTAACCTAAACTAACTTTTTGTGACCTTTGTTATACAAATTCTAAATGGACAGGCTGTCTAATTAGCCTGTTTTTTATATTAAAAACTATGTTATTGATTTTTTTAAACCATCCCGCTCAAATCGGTGGCTTAAAAACTAAATACTATCTAAAGGTTGCTTACAGGTATAAAATGAAAATATTATTTAGTCTCTCTATCTTTAGACGCATTCAGAAATTTCCCACCAAATACCAGTGCATTGTTCATTTTAGTGTTATAATAAATTGTTTATTCACAGTAAAACGTAGCTTAACCTATTTAACTTTGAAACTTTAAAAGTAAAATTCTAAAAGTTTAGTTTGCTTTGGACTAAATAATAGTAATTACGGGATCAAGTAAGTTATTGACCTTTGATCAAAGATCAGTCTTGCAGGTTGTATAACCGGGGAGAAGAAGGGTTGAACAGGAAACTTGATAAATTATGACTTTCTTCCCCCGTAAATTATTTAGTAACTTGTCTGACAGGGGCAGGGTGCATGTTCTACATTTTAGAAAGTAGGAAGTAATTAAAGAGATTATTATTTCACATTTAGAACGTTAACAAGTAAACAAATTGATTTAGGATTATAACTAAATAAAAAATCACTTAAATAAATTTGACAAATCGCAATCGAATTAATGAAAAGTTTTAATTTCCACAACAAGGTAACAACTCAACAAGTCAGAGTTTCAATGATTAATTCGTCATCCTCAGGTGTATTACTTTTGTTTTAAAACTTTTTTTGTTTTATGGTAACGTTTATAAAATAATTGAACAATGTTCATCAGTATGATATAAACAAAACACAATACGGTACATTTAAATATAGGTATCGAATACATACAAACATAACTTTTCCTTGCGAGATATTACTTACTATTAATGAATTTTATTTATATTTTTCAACCCAATTTATTTGGTTACATGTACAGAGTGTCCAGTAAGTATGATGCCAAGCTTTGAAAGGAAATAGTGGCTTTTTGTTTTTTGTAATAAATAACAAAATTATTATTATTTTTTTTTTATAAATTTTTAACCCAGATGTGTTCATGTAATAATTTTAGTACTATTTTATCCATTCAAATTTACGATTACTTATGGTTATCGGGCATAAAATTCTATATTTTAAAGTACTAAGAACAAAATCATCTTAAAATTGAAGGCTGTTCGGAAAGTAAATTCCGTTTTGTTACGTTATCAACTCATTACGAATGCTTGGGGTAAAACTAATTGATTAATATTGGGATTGCAGTAATGCTAACCTAACATCTAATAGACATTCTGTAGGAAAACGTGCTCGCCCATTCCCTAAAGACGTCTTAATTAACTTATTCCCCATCAAACCAAACACCACTCCAGATAGCCAGCTATTAATGAGTTAATTATAATAAAATAATTTGTAGGACTTAAACTTATATATAAAAGTAATTGCAAACTACTTAAATTGAAATACGGGTGATCGAGACCATTAAATATCACCTTTTTAAATATATCTTAAATTTCCGCGGTTCGATATATTATTTGACCTTCCCGATATTGCGGAAACGCCATTACAGGAATCCTAGCCCGACATAATAGTTTACAACAAATCTGTGGATTAAATAAACTAAATAAATTCATAAATTTGGGTGACTCGATACCAGTTCAGTTGAGCTGTCGGCTCACCAAGAGTACCGAAAGCCTATCTCCTACGTCATAGACTTTTTCCATCAGCTCCAGCCACAGTTGATCAATCCCATCTCATTCAAAGCGTGGAATATCAACAGATTGCGAGCTAGAATTCAGTGCTTAACCGCTGTCATTGACAAATTTATAAAAAAATACAGCAATACAATTAATGCTTTGTTATTATACACAAATTAAAATTACAATTCATACCTATTTGTTTACATAATTTCCTGATAAAGTATGTCACTTGTCATATTGGTGAAGAGGTATTTTTAATACCCTCGAGATAGAACTACCGCATCTGCGAGTTAAGTCATACACTATAGAATCCTGTTGTAACATATATAGGTTTAGATTTGAAAATTGGTTTACTTAAATTGATTGCTCTTTTCTATAGTATGCGTTGAAGCTCGGAAATTAGAGGTTCTAGTAACTTTAAGGGCAGTAGATCGTATTAAATGCAGCATGCTCCGATTCCTCCCACACTAGCGCATTCTATACCTAAACCCACAAAACTACAACTTTTAAACTCACATAAAGAGCACATTATTATATGCTTAGATATAAATTAAATTCGTACACTTTTGAAAAATCCTTTTTTGATTTGGGTAATTAGTAAATAATATTTCATCACTAGAACCAAAAGTGAACCTTTTCAATATAAGCTCAAGTTAACGGAAAATGAGCGAGGATCGAAAAGCTTCTTTTGATCCAAGTAATGAATCATATTTTTTGATATACTGCAAACAATATGAGAAAACAATTTCACAAAAACTAAAATATTATAACCTATTTACCTTTAAATCGATGGTAACAGCTGTTTTAACAGTTATTTACAATCGACAGTATCTGTTGTTTTTATAGATTCTTTAAAATCGTTAATTAATTCGTATATACGAAGTAACAGCTGATGACCTCGACCTCAGCTGATGTTTTCAGATCTTAGGACTAAAAAGAACAACTTTAGTATCTCAATGCATGTATTGAAAACAGCTGTTTTTTGAAGCAGTATGACGAAAAATATTATTCAATTTTAACCAATAGATGTAGCATAAATTCTTGTTTTTTTCTGTTTTTATTAATGTTAAAATTATCAAAATGTTTACACATTTCTAACGCCCTGTATACCTTTAAAGGAACGAAATAAGCTGTCCAATAGAAAAACGCTCAATTGAAATGGACTCAAAAATTGTTTTTGTAAAAATCCTGGCATATTTCAATCGTCATTTTTCTAATGAAATGTGAATAAAATTAACAGTTTTTTAAACTTCTTTGAAAACACTTTAACCTGTTCGTCCACATTCGCGAAAAGTTTTGAGACAGCTTTAAATATAACATTGAATATAAAAGTTATGTATTACCGATTGAAATTCATTTCTATACGTATTGTTTCAGGGATTTGTCGAGCAACAATATCAGCGAAATTGGAGAGATGACATTCGCAAACTTGGTTGAACTTGAAGAACTGTAAGTATTTATTTATAATGTTATTTATTTAGAGGCAATGTATGCATAAACATTCTCACTTGTACATATTCACAGGATCACGATGATTTTTTGTTACGATTGGACGGTTGTTTACCCTCCGGAATAAAATCACGTGGTCTTTTTACATTATATTTCTAACGACCGAACGAAAATAAATACAAAATAAAAGGGTCAAACCACATGACTTTGGTACTGTAGGCATGTAGAGACAGTTAATTTGATAAAGTCGAAGTATTTTAAGTGGCCTGTCTCCAACATGTTTATTTCTTCGTCAAATAAACGTACATATTCGTAATCAAAGAACTTCTAGTTTTATTTAATAACCCCACACGTAAAATTCCAAATTTTTTTTTTCCAAATCGATAGTTTTTAACTCCCAAGGTAATTTTTTTGTTACCGCTACATTTTTCCCATATGTGGAATATACAAATAATATAAACTCAATTTTAAAATATGTAGTATTTATCATCTTGTCTGTGAAGACTGGTTGCGGCTTACAGACTGACAGACAATGAATGAAATTATAAGAGTCCTTGGTTTTACGTACGGATCCTTATAAAGATAAAGGAATGAAAATTTAATCAATCTTTTAATGACTGTTGAAGTGTTTGTCTCACATCTCACAAGACTGCTTTTAAACTTATACCCAAGGTATTTCTCATTAAGTTGTTAAATTACGTTGTATTCTTCATACAAAAAACTATAATATATAATTTCTCACTGGAATTTAATATTAAATTCAGATTTTTTTTTTTAGATCTTTAAGTCGCCATGTTTAAGTTAGAAGGAGGAGGGGCGAAATGATATCTGAAATCTGATATTTTAAATTTGGCCTAGTGTCAACATATTAATATTTTCGTCAAATAATATACATATAAGAACTCAAATAACACCTAGATTTATTTGATAACACAAACATAATATTAAAAAATAATTTTAATTTTCAACTCTATAGTTTTTGCTCCTTAACTTCCCAAGATATTTTTTTTATTTATGGCTATATTTTTTCAAATACGACTATGTGAGACAATACAAAGAATATAAATGCCAAATTTGAAATATAAAGGATTTATATAGTCTTGTCTGTATAGACTGGTTGCGCCTTACAGGCAGACTGACAGCCGCGGACATACGGACCCTAAAAATAAGCTAGAACTGTTATCTAACTTCAAATCATAGCTGGACTATTTTCTGTGTTTTAAAATACGAAAATTACGTTTAAAAATCAGACTTGTGAAGTCAGAATTCTTCAGTAGTCGAAATTTTACTTTTCTATTTCAATTCGTAGAAAATGTTTGATACTTGCTTGGCGCATTTCAAAATGGCGAAGTTTGAATCTGTTTTTCATAAGTATTATTTAAATGAATAATACTTTATTTTGTGCAACTTTTGATTTTCATCTATTAATACTAAAATCGAAATGGATTAATTGTTTAACAAAAATTTAGTTTTTTTTTAGACCACGTCACTCTCAAAAGTTCACTTTAGTGAGTGCGGCTTGGAAATCTCGAGGGACATAGTTGGTTATACACTTTTTTCGTTTAGTCTTGGGTTAGAGCTCTCTCTGTTATCTCTCCAATAGTTCTCTCTTGACCAAGTCATGTTCTCTTCCAACCCTGACTATTAATCTTAGAATACTCGAGAACTAGGGGGTCTGTATTTTATACTCTGTTCTTCCTTTAAACAACAAGGACACAAATACCATATCAGCTGATCAGTTAGGAAGTATTTTGTTACAATATCTGAATGAGGCGTTATTCTAATAAGAGCATGTCTAGTAATGTATTGACTTTGCTCTCTCATAAAGATGGAAATTTTTCCAAGGCTTCGAGTTCCTTGGCAGGAGGGTTGGCGTGCGTGTGACAACTGAACGTCGTCTTGTCTTTCGTTCATTTTGAAAGGTTCTATTTTCTTTCATTTGATGTGTATACACGAACAGTTTGTCAAACTTTAAATAGTGGTTCTTGACATAATAATAAAGAAAAGAATTCCAAAAATCCTTTGTTTTTCGTTTCTCTGTCCGCTTGTGTCTTTAAAACAAAGTGTAAACTCAGGCCTTGGAAGGACTAAATGAATATTTTGTTTATTCCATCCCTCCCTTATTTTAGTTATGTTTTAATAATTATAAGTTATTTATTTTAAGTTGTGACGTAATGTTTACATTTTTTTTTATATATCTATATAAATAAAAATGTAAATGTGCGTTTGTTCAAAATCGATAATCTCAGAAAGTTCTTCACCGATTGCTTTGAAATTTGGACACAATATTCCATTCGAATCCACGAGTGTTTTTATATACTTTTTGAAAAACTGTAGCATCTAATGAACATAAAAACAACAAAAAAATATGCTCAATATTTAACAAAAATGCAAGCGCCATTACATATGTTTATGGACTATAATAATAACAGCTGTAGTCAACTGTTTCCTATATTTCCATTATCAGCTGATTTCAAACTTCAAACAACTGTATATTTGGATTTTTATCTTTTAAGATAGGTTTTTGTGAACAACGACATATCTGTTGAAGTAAAAACAAAACACACTATACTAAATATTTTCAATGTTTCCAAATGTATTGTTGTTAAATAAAATGTTGATAGATTTAATTAACAAATGTTTAATTCAATTATTTTGTAAGACATTCCGTTAGGACAATAACTTTTACCTATTTGTTGTATTTTTTCACCGTCTTTCATTTGGTTAAACCAGTATAATATAAAAAAATTACAATAACTCAAATAACATTTTTTGTCATAACCTATTTTCATCATTATAATATTAATAACTATTAAACCATTTGATTTATCAATATAAAATTAAAAATAATTAAAAGGTCATATTTTTATCTTTCTTTTAAAATTAAAAAATCTTTATAAATACAAAACATAAAATTGTAACAACTAGGCCTACAATTAAAAAAAAAACATTTATTTTATAATCTAAACTGTATTACACTTACAAATTTTATAATAACATAACTATAATAATTAATTACTTCTAAGATAATTAATATATCAATATGAAATAAAAAACACTTAAAAGACAATATTTATATCTTTATTTTAAAATTAAAGAATCTTTATAAATACAAAACATAAAATTGTAACAGTTAGGCCTACAATTTAAATAAAAACTTATCTAAATGTTACATAAATAATAACTTTTTTAAAACAGGTTATTGTACACAATGTTATTTTCTCGGGAATATTAATTAGGACAGAGATTTTGTATTGTTATAATTAAAAGAGGCAATTTTCAATTTATAAAATATATCATTTACCATATATAAATAGGCCTACTATTAAATTCTAATATGTCTTTTTTTTAAATTAGATTGTAACATATTGTTTTCTTAATTAATTTAGCTCAGGGCCAATCTTTAGAATTGCGTGGCTTAGATCTAGAAACGGATTGCTTCTCACATGGACAATTATTATATGTTGCGTGTTCTAGAGTCGGCAAACCAGATAATCTGTATATACACAAACAATGGAACTACAAAAAATATTGTGTACCCACAAGCATTGTTAAAATAAACATATTTTAATTTATGTCTTTATATTATTTATGTCTTTTATTTATTTTCCATTTAACCAGATGAGCCACAGCAACGCGTGGCCGGGTACAGCTAGTATTATATATATTTTGTGAAATTTTTTTTTCCCTCTGTTAATGATATAAACTCTATAAAAAAATGTAACACTTGGAAATTTTTTTGTTTTTAATTAATGACACCCAATTTTGCAAAATGTTTCACATACTATTATTTTCGAATTGACCACAAAATCAATTCGATTTGTGCATTTTATACGGACCTTCTTTTTTGTACATCAAATAAAAATCAATTAATATAATACTCCAATTTTAGCAATGTATATAAATAACCTAACCTAACCTATTGTGAATTATCTACCACAAATCTGATCTACATTTTTGTTTACCAAAACTCGAATAGGTTGTCTTGTGTTATACATTCAAATACACTTATGAAATAATTCTGTTGAATACCAACATACTTTTATAAATCAGCAAATTAACAACACAAACCGCTACAATGATTCTCGTAAGAGTGTTGCAGGAGCACTGATTTCGTAGTGGTGCAGTTCTAGACCGGATGAATGGCCGGATTGCAATGGGACGAATTCAAGTCACGGTGTGTTATTTTTGTTTGATATGGCAGTAGACAGATGACAAACCTTAAGAAAGGATGTTTCGAGTTTTGTACATACAAAAAAAGCGGTCGATATGAAAATGAATAAATAAAAGAAATCGGGACTAGAGTTTAGCAGTAAATAAATAATGGAAGTTTAATTTTGGAAATGTCCGCTTTTGCACTTGAAAATGGAAAAGTCCATATTTGCACCTAACATTAAGGGAAATGTCCACTTTTGCATCTTATTAATTCTAATAGAGAAATTTTAAGTAAAAAACACAACAACATTATTTTTCTAATAATTTTTTTATTTTAGTAAATTCATTGAAATCATCGCCCAAATTCATTTTTTTGAGAAAGTCATTTAGTTAAAGAACATTTTCATTTACTCTTAAGTCAGGAATAATTTGATAATTAATTGTAATAAAAGTATCTTAGGCCTACTTAGAAAACATTTTTCTTTCACACTCTCAAGTCAGGAATAACTTCTCGAAACTCGCAGATAGGATCTTCACCACATTCTTCGGTACCGGTAGTTAAATTGTTATGTTCAAAAATTGCGTGCTTGTAAAATTTCAAATCAGGTAAGTTCTGCCATTCTGAACCGTAATGCTTATTCAGCAGCTCCTTCACATCATTAAGCTTTGTTTGCTTAACCTTAACGCCCATTGGCAAAACAGATGGTTTGATATCAGCCACAGATTTTGTTTTTTTCATAAGGGATAAATCACATCATATGTCAGACCTATAAAATGTTTCACCTCGCACGACGATCTTGTAGCCATTTTTTGCGGTCGTTTTACGTTTGATTATGATCCGCGAACATTTGCTGATTTGGAAATGCCATGTTTGCAGAGTTTTCAAACAGGATTTTTTTTCTGTTTTCCAGTCTAATACTTCACAGTCTGAACTTCACTCTCTGGGACTTGTAGTCTTTGGTGAACATTCCATATTATCCATTATTAATTTTAATTATATTAACTAACTATCTTAAATTAGGAACTAAAAGTCAGATAACTTGCACTGTTAATATAAAAACAACACTGCCAACACAGAGCAGAAAACATAACCTAATACGGTACTCTGATTGGTTGGGTACTGCTGCGTTCTCTCATCTGATTGGTCCCGGGAAATGTCCACTTTTGCTTCTCAGTTGAAATGGAAATGACCAGATTTGCAGCTAAACTGAATTTTTGCCGTTACATAAATAATAGAAATGTAAGTTTTTGCTTCAAAGGTCGAATACCACTGGATGCAGCTATAGTCAAAGTATAATAATCAATTTCTAACTCAATTTGGCCAGAAAGTGGACATGTCCGGTTTTGCATCTAGACCCCTCATTACCAAAACACTTTATAGTTTGTCACTTATCCGTTTCAAAATGGCTTCCACTAAAAATATGTATGTCTGATATCTCAAAAACGATTAATTTTAGAAAATATAATATAATATTTGTAATGCATTGTACATGGTAAAATAACTGAAATATTAGGAAATACTAAAAATAATAATTTTTGCTAATTTATAGAACACACCTCACGGGATTGGCAACCACAAGGATCCCAGCTGGATCTACAACTTTTTTCCTGTAGTCTTGGTTCGATCTTTCTCCTTCATCTTTCCTGTCAGGCCTCTCTTAACCAACTTTTGTTCTTTTCCGACCCTGACTCTGATCGGAGGACTAGGGATTTCTATTTTATGTATTTTCTTCCTCTTTTTAAGGCGGTTATAACAGAGAGGCTTAAAGAACAAAAAAACAACAAACAAATACTAGAGTACACAAGAATAAATAACTATTTTCAAAAATTGGGTACTAACTGCTGACCAAGAGAAGCTATTGTGCGTTATCAAGATTTCTTTCCTATTTTTTTAGTTATTTATCTATATCGCATCTACCCTTCAATGTACAATAACGTGCTACATTTTTTGTATCTTGTAGATCGTTGGCAAAATCAACAGTTTGTGAGATATTTGAAGTAAATCACATTTAATGTACGATATTTTGGAACGCTTATCAGGTTTTTGTGTCACTCCGTACCAGTATAATAACTGTAACAAAAAAAAATGGTATCAATATCTAGATTCGTTCTGAAACTTATTTTTTAATTTTGAAAAAAAAAACTAACAAATAGAGAAGAATTTTTGTTCATTTGTACTTTAGTTTGTGTGTGTGCGCGCGCGCGGGTGTGTGTGTGTGTGTGTGTGTGTGTAAAGGTTAAGACAAGCCACACGCATCGTTACACGTCTAATGTTGATGTAGAATCATATGTTAATCCAACAAGATAACACGCTTTGGTCCATGTTAATAGGGCGTTCCTCGAGGTAAAAGGTCTTTAACGAATCACAACGCTTGTTTTGTTGTCAATGTCCAATTAAACGACATATATCGTGTTACCTAATGTCGTGTGAGACCACATTCCTCATCAGTATGTTTTAATTGTTTTGTATGTTGCAATAACTTTCTGGGAAACTTTAGAGAGGTTAATTCTTGATTTAATGTTAAGGTATAATGTTTAAAAACTGTACACACATCTGATACGTGAAATGATAAGGCGTATACTTCCTTTGTGTTTCCGTTGTTTTGACGAAATCGACCTTGGCACCGACAAAGTCAGTTGTACAAAATTATCCTTTACAGGATTATACATAGTGAATCAGGCCATCCGTGCGCAATGTATAGCGACTGAACCAAATGAGCTACATTTACATATTTTTAATGCAATGATTATTATTAATGAATAATTTTTGAATAAGCGCAATGTGAATAGGAACGACTGGTGTCATCACCACCTACCACCCACCAAAAAATTGCAAATGTAATTGAGTAATAGTGTTTTAAAGAGAGCTGGAAAATAAGTTTCCCAGACGCCATTTTGAAACGGTTTGAGATAATTTCAAACTTTAAATACAAAAAATGTTTGTTTCTGAAAGACCTTTTCAATAATGTGCTTCACAACACGTTACTATTTAGAGTTTTTGAGTTTTAATTTTTTTTTTCGCTAAAATTGTATGTATTTTTAAAATTTTACAATTTTTGAGTAAGGGACAACTTAACATATTTTTTCTCATGAATCCAGGGAAAAAATTTGGATGTGGTAACAATAAAACTAACTGTAAAACACTACTTTTTGACGTTTTGGAACATTCTGTACATACGCAGTAAGATGAGTTAAAACTTATTCAGTGAACAGAGAACTTTAAAATGAGGTATCAATCGACCTACTTTATAAAAATGAAAATTTACCCAAAACGACCCCTACCCACAAAAAAGCAATTTTGGGCTATTTTGAGATTTGAAAACATTTTTACTGAATTCTCTATTGTCAAAATAGGGGGGGGGGGTTTAGGTTAAAACTATCGCTGTAGCTAGATTTGTTCAGCATACCTTGCGCTTGGGTAGTGTGATTCACACTGTATAGTCCTAAATAAGAAGGACCTTCTAAAAACCCATCAATATCTTACTTTTTCTTTGTTACAAATAGTATAGAGAAAGTTATGTGATGTTCAAAAAATACATGTCATGTTTTTACAGTAACATCCATTTAAAATCATCTAAATCCTAAAATGTCCTTTTGATTTTGGGATTGATTTCTGTCTCTCTATCGTCTGTGAAGAGTTCTACAACTTAAACAAATGGACTAATATTAATCAAATTTGGAATTTAGGTTATGTTGGTCATATTTCTGGAAGTTATGTTCATTTTTTCGATTACACAAAATTTATTAGTAGCTGCCGTTAGAAAAAACATAAAATTACAATTTTCTCCAAATCGGTTGTAACGATTTCTATCAACTTTATCTCATTAGTAGTTTTTAAGGAGATCGACAAATTTATTAGTTAGGTTTTTCCAAAAATAAATGTTCGTGAGTTATCGGTAAAACAAAATAATCTGTTGTTTTAACAGACTTTTTTCAAAATCAATTCGATTGATTTCGTTAAAATTTTATTGAAACGTTAAGATTTATTTATTAAAACCCTTGTGGAAAATAGAGACAAAATCAATTTTGCAATTCAGGAATAGTTGGGGGAAAAAACATAAATGAGATTACCGTCTTCATTTATTTAATCAAAAACTATTTACCCTGCGAAATCCCATCATGTCACATTTACGCAGAGAAATTTGCCCACCTGTATATTTAAACAACACATCAATTCCTCAAGACAACAAAGTACGATGTTTAGACCTACATCTTAACAGTAGATTGACATGGAGTCATTAATAAAAACAAAGCGATTAATTTTAAATTCAATACTCAAACTTCTCTATCGACTTCTATAGTCTATCTCTCCGTCAAAGCTAACAATGTATAAAACTTTGTTCAAATCTATTTGGTCATATCCATATTATGTGGCTCTGCAAAAAAAGTCATTTACGAAAGATTAAAGCATTCCAATCAAAATATTTACGTTTAATCACCAACACACATTCATATGCTAGCAACTTAGCTCTACACTTAGCAACTTAGCTCTACACACAAACTTCAAGACTCCATTTATTGAATATAGAGTATATTTAGACTATTCGAATTTTCATGATAAATTCAAAAACAAAAGAATCCATTAGTCAGGACAATGTTTAATAAAACAGCCAATCCATGACGACTTCCGTGGCATTAGAGTAGAAACCTTCTAAAATCAACATCTCTAAAGGTTTGCTAATATGCAATATTCATAATACTATTAATTAATGTTATTTTTCCCTATGCTTATATTATACATTTGGTTGTTGTGCAATTTTTTACAGTTCTAAATAAATTATTAAAATTGGAGTAAACTATTTAAACATAATGTTTGGTGTAGCCTCCTGGATTGTGTTTTCAATGAATATATTACAGGTTAATTTACCTTATTTTTTTCCGTCAGACAAACCGAATTTCATCCTTGTGGATAACCGGTTTCGACGGTTAAACTGTCATCGTCAAATCCAAATCATTATGAAGTCGTTCAGCCTAATGAAAACGTCATCCCATTAAAATTGGTAATTATTATTGAGTACTCATAACACTATTGAAAAAAACACTATTAAAATAAAAAATTAAAATCATTCACACATATAAAACACTTTTTGATTTGTTTAAACGGTGACTAATTGACACAATTAATATAAACACACGGTACGTTTATGCAAAAACTATTTACTATAGAGGCGTTTATGACACCAAACAAAGCAAGTTTACATCCTATTTAAATATAGCCTCCATTTTGTTTCCATAGGCTTCATCCATGGCTTATTTTCACTTTTTAACTGTCATGTATGAATAACTGGGTGAGTGAGGAAGTTTGTGCAATGTTATTGCAACGTTTACTTACCATAATGTAACAAATCTAAAGACATCCTCCTCATTTATACTATTTTTTAATCTGTATCGATTCCAGAGACTGCAAAGCTGGCTGCACTCAACAAAACACTTTGTATTGGAAAATAGTGTAAATGCAGTCATTCCCTGCTCTTTCCATTGCTTTGTCGGCAAAACTGTTATAAATTTATTACGACATCGACACGGTCTCATCATTCTCTAGACATCGTGTGTGGTCTCAGGTCAGGAATTCCTCGTTGATGCATGCAATTACAACTGCTCTGCACTTTTGTGTCCTGATTAACTAGTCCGAGTAGTACAAAATAGTGACAGTTTTCATTAATTTGCTTTAACTTACTTGTGATAATTACAAACTTTTTTTTTCAATATAGTAACTCATAATCAGTTTTCATAATCAAAACTGATTTAAAATGAAGAGTTCTAAAATTTTACACAATTTTCTCACTTAGCAATCCCCAAAACCATTTAAAAACAGATCAAAACTAATCGTAACAAAAATGTCATTTCGGTAGTTTTTAGTTAAATATTGAACATAAACATAGAGGCTGTGTTTGAAAAATAAACCAGCTTCGTATCATAAAAGCATCCTTAGCGGAAATCGCATTTCAGTAAAATCGAGCTTTTTCTTCTGTGGTCAATGCGAATTTTTGTTTTTGGAAATTATTTCGGAATCATTAATTTTATACAGAGGTTTTGTACTTATATTTTGACAAAAATATGACCGATTCTGTGTAGCAGATTTTGAAAGATTTCGACACTTATAACATCTTCATTGTTAATTTGTTGTTTTTTATACAATAAATCACTAACCCACGTTATAAGCTGTCCACTTATACTTGAATATTAGACGTTGGAAGACCAAGAAAAGCTCTTATGTGCTCTCTTAAATTAGTAATAATTCTATTGTTTTTATTTATTTAACAATACAACAAAAACCATTTGATATTAAATATAAATAATAATTACAACTGGAAACAACAATAAGCAAGTTTAACAATAAGCGTCTAAGTTAAACATTAAAAAATTTGTAAAGACAAGAAACTAACTAACTATTAAAATGAAACCGTCAAGCATGTTCTAAAACCACATGACAGGGTGTGTAGGTATATATTTTTTATAAAGTCTTTTAATAGGCAGTATAAACTAATTGTACAGACAGACACGCGCGTAAAATTATAAGTGTTCTTGACTTTACCTACGGAACCTAATAAAGAGAAATCAACAATAATGCAAGCAATCTTTTAATGGCTATTAAATTGTTTGTCTCACATCTCACAAAAACTGCTTTTAAAACTTATACACTAAATATTTCTCATTGTGTGGTTAAGTTGAGATGTATTCGTCATAAAATAAACTATAATACATGATTTCGCACTGTAATTTATTTTTTAATCGATTTTTTTTTTCAGATTTGTAGGTCAGGCCGTGATCAAGTTAGACGGGGGGGGGGGTGTAAACTGACACTTTAAATTTGGCCTTACGGCAACATTTTATATTTTTCGTCAAATAAACATACACATTGTTAATCAGAATAACTTCTAGTTTTATTTGATACCCCACATAAAATGTAAAAAAAATATATTTACAACTCCATAGTTCTTGGCCCTTAACTACCCCAAGGTTTTTTTTTTTTGTTACCGCTATATTTTTCCTTGATGTGGAACAATACAAACAATTTACATGATATTTTTAAACACATAGAACTTATCTGGTCTGTGCAGACTGGTTGAACGTGAAATTAATTATAATGGTCTTTGGTTTTACTTACGAACTTTAAAAATAGAATGAATAATTCAACCTCTAACGGAACACCCTTTGTTTTAGCACTCTACCAATATCTTGACTATGCCTCAATTTGTAATATAAATAAAGGTATTAAAAGGTCTATCTATATTGTATCTTGTAAATATTTGTACGTTAAACGATTTTCAAGATACTTGTTAAAAAAACATTTTAATTAACATCATTTTTAAACGGTTTTGTGAAAAAATATATTGTTTTATGATACTGCAAATTAATTGTATAAAACATTCTGAAACTTTGGGTGTCCATATTGCACAATCCCTTCTGGAGGTATTTCTTGTTATAAAAAAAACATTTGGAAGATTTGTTTAGTGTAACTTTTTTCTTTATTTTGATGACCACAATCACTAATCAAAGTCTGACACCTAACTTACTGAATACACTGTATATGTGGCTAAGTGTATTTCATTTGTTTTTCTTGTTTCAGATCGTTTGGTTATCATTATTTTATAACGTCACTTGTCCTTCATTATGTTAATTGTTTATACATGTGTTTTATAAAACAGGAATAGTTAGTAGTTGTGTAACAGTTGTAGTTATTATTTAAAGCGGTCAAGGTTCAGTTTTAATAGTAAACACACAACTCACTCGGTTGAATGGAAGGACGTCATCTTTAAGTTCTTCCATCATAAGTGCAATATTCTGTGGAACAAGCGTTTGTAGTTAAAGGTTCAAACGGAGAAAATATATCACACCCGTCTTGTGTGTTATCGGGCCTAAATTAAATATAATAACATTCATTTATTTTTTTCTTACGGAAAAAAAGAGAAAAAACATAATTTCCTATGAATTACTAGATCACTGTGGTAAATATACAATGAAAGATAATCCCTCAAAACCACAATAAAACACTAACAACACAAAAATTGTTTAGTTATTTTTATTCTACCTTATGTACAGTTTTTGTGTTGTAAGTGTTCCGATCACATTTGAAAATACATTTATTTATTTTGACAGCTCAGGCTTACTTTTTACCCTGGGTTCCTTTCATAAGTTACTAATGTTGGTTTTAGTCTCCAACATAGTCCTACAATAATTTTTATGTTTATCGTGTTCTTACGTTTTTTCACTTGATAACGAAAGTTGATCTATACTCGAAACGTTGTGTATTAGTTTGTATATACAAATTGATGACAAATTTTCGAATAAACTATTTCTAGTTAGTTGGTGTTGGTATTAAAAAACCTTGTACTATGTTATAATTCAGGAGATAAAATAATTTAACCCCCGGTCCCTTTGGGGCTTTAATGAGAAGAAATGTATTAAATGTCTCTGAAACTGAAATAACTACTTAGAACATCAGTCCTCTTAAGATTAGTATAATTTACTGGAGTGTATATAATAGGTATCCTCTATAGAGAGAACAAAACAACGTTCTGTGAGTGTGATGTAGTTAGTGTCCAGTTACAGCCAATCAGGTATACAAGAACTGGAGTGAAATAGTAGCAGTCTGTAGAAGTGCCCTATACTCTGGCTAATGTTCATCTCTAATTGTCCTTGGTCATTAGTTTGAGCAGCTTGTAGGTTATTATAATTCGGTGAAGAAAATTGTTTAGAAAAACCGTATCTTTTATTTTTCCCCCTTGTTGTTTAAAGGTGAAAAATGTTTTGGTCATCATTGCCCTAAAATAAAAAGAAAAGAAAATAAAGGCCCTTCGCCCTCTAATACTCTAATAGCGTCAGAGTTGGTAATTATAGACCGGTTAGGAAAGATAAAAGAGATGAATCTAACTCATAACTACATTAAAAAAATGCGTAGATCCAGCTAGATCTCCTCGGGATTGCCAAGCCCGTACTCACTATAAATGTGCTCCTGAGGGTAAAAGCGTTTCTTAACAGTGTGAAGTTAAATTCGGTAAAAACTTCTTAACATGATTTATTTACAACCCACTGATTTTCATCCTTAGGAAAAGCTATTATAGTTTTCCCTTGCACAACAAAGAACCAGCTCTATGAAATGTTCACAAGTCCTGCCTCTGAGAACGATATTTGAGGATTAGGTAATAACCATGTAAAGATTATTTCAAAAATATGTATCCTAACTTCGGAAAGTAATTTATGGCATTAAAATAATGGGAAAAGTACCCGTAAACAAATGTCCAAAAACACTTCGTTGTCCGTCTGTCTGCCATTTTTGTTTTGTTATAAATAATGATAACTTTCAAAATTATTAACATTTCCATTTCAAATTTGGTAGCCTATAGACATTTGACATGTTACGTTTTACCATTCTACATAGAATCAATAATTTATCTTACAAATTATGCAAATGGCGGCCACCTGAAATTGTAATATTGAATGAATTTTAAATTTTTAAATTTTTTGAATGAATTGTAATATTTTAAAACTGTTCAAAAAATGTAATCGGTCGCCATTTTAAATGTTTATAGTAAAGTTTTGTTTATTTTTATACTTGTAAAATGAAACATAAAAAGTGTATATACCAAATTTCGACTGAAAATCTTATTGGCTAACAGGCGGATAAGGAATTTTTTTTTCTTTATATTGATCCCCAGATACTTCCCTACGTTAGGGCTCATATTTATGAAACACCTGTATATACGTTTCTATTTCTGTGTATTATAAGGGTCAATATTTAAGTGGTCATTTATAAAGATGACAGATTGTTTTAAAAAAATGGAAAAAAAAAATCTTAAAGAAGATAAATGGAATAATTTAGGAGGATGGATGGTGTGAAGGAGAAAAACAAAATGTAACAGCTGGAGAACGTGAAGTGTTATTTGAAATAAACACGTTGATGGAAGCCATCATGGTACTTTCCAGCCCCATCATAATAATAATACAAAGCCTCTAAATGTAACGGCTAAAGTTAATTTCTTAGGCCTTGTAGGAAATGTTAAATTAGATATTGGTATATCAAGAGGTCTTCTCCAGTAGGGTAAGTTTGTTTAAAACAGTTGTTACAAGGGTTTTCTGAAGCTCCTAATAATGTATACCACATCTTTTTGGCGTCATCTTACTCCTAATGAGGCTCTTGGATGTGTATTTGGCTCTCGTGGGCTTTGAAGTTTGAAATATAAGACGTAACTCCCTTTGCTGCGAATATCACATGTTCTTGGTAGGTCAGGTTAGAAATTATATTTTTGATAACAGCTTCGCTCTTTTACATCGTAGAGATGTGATGTTGATACCACTAAATACAGAATTGAAAGCTCTATATTTGTATCTAAATTAGTGTGTTATAAGTTGAATAACATAAGTGATATGAACACAAAACTGTTCAAAATTGCCACCATTTTCAATTAGATTTTTCTGGATGTTAATGGGATTCTAAATGAGCACACTGTAGTCCCCTGTACCAAATTTGATTTTCCTATCTTCATCTGTATGGCCGCTATCGTGCTTATGTACAGACAACGGACGGATGCCATGTCGAAATTCGCTTTATCTGTTTCCTGAGACCAAGAAACGTGAAGATCAATGAAAAAATAGAGGACGATATTTATGACGGTCACAAAAATTACCCTGTACTACATTTACCGCGTACAATATAAATTATTGCAGTACTAAAGTGGGAACTCGCGTGTAAAGGATATCAGAAGGAGAATAGTTCAAAGAAAATAATAAAATCCAGTAGAATGTCAAAGAAAAGAGCTGGACGACGTTGAGAAGGACCTCAGAAGATTTGTTGGCAGTAAGTAGTGACGTGTGGTGGAGGACAGAAGAGGCGGGGTCCTATAAGTGCGATAACGTCGAAGATTATTAAATGACCAAATGTATAGAAATGTAGATATGACGTTTTCAAGTCATGGTTACCGTTATGGGCCCCCTTGGTTGGAGCCTGGGTTCTGAGCTAATAGTGGTTGTAATGCATCACCTTGTAGCAAGGGTTTTAGTTGTGAATCTCCTTGGGCTGTGATTAACAACGCAACGTGTGAAGTGTGCTTTCCCAGCACAGTGAAGGACCGACAGCTCGATAGTACTTGTGTCGAAACCTCTCAATTAATTTTAATCCAGTTTTTAATATTATTTCGAGGTAAATGACGTTCCCAAGATTCTCGTCAATGGCGTAATTAATATGTCCGACTCCGGTAGTTATAATTATATATCGAGAAGTTCTGCGTAAAAGGTTATGGGTCCTTAGACCACGTTTAATACTTTCGCGTTGTGTGTAGTCACTTTTATAACTAAATGCTCTAAATTAGTGCATTATAGTTAACTCATTAAGAGCTGGTGACCGGGAGTGGTGTTTGGTTGGACGTGGATAAGTGATTTATGACCTCAAATGGTATAACAACCCTGTTTTCCTAGGTTGAATCTATCATAGGTTAATGCATTCCCCGCGTATTAAGTGGTAATATTTCACCCTACAACCGAAATTCATTAAATAAGTACTCGTTTTGAGTGTACTGTTAAACCATATATTTAGTTTGAGCGACAGACAGACATTGTTTTAAAAATTACTTTAGACCGACCTTAATACGGATTTATCCACGGGAATTTTAATACCTATTTTGTTTAATAAATTTGTGTCGAAGAACAAAATTACTTGTTTTTTTAATAATTCATACTTAAATTAATTATAATTAATTTCAGGCGAATTAATTATTAATTCGAAATTGGAATCATTGATCAAAACATATAAAAACAAACTACCATTGAAGGATGTCTTAAAATTTACTCTAAAGATTTCCAACTATATATTTTATAATTTATATCTCGCCCAACGTACTCGACAAAGCGTCTTCTATTACGGTTTTCCTAAATGTATTTTTGAAATTAAACTGGCATCGAGTAACCCAGATATTAATAAAGTGGAAACAATCCAAATCTATTTGAAATAAATTCTCCAGAATAAAAGAGGTGTAATGGCATTGGATAAAAGTTTTGTTTGTTTCCACTTCTCGGGCAATGCTTTCTAGATATGAAATGGCGGCCACTATAATACTGCAGGAGATAATTAAAAGAATCCAAAGTATTGGGAACAGGATTAGTTATTGTTTGAGAGGGTTCAATCTATATTTTATGATAATTGCGAAGTTGTAGTCAATGAACTCGGAAGTTTGTTTAAATAAAGAAGATAATGTGTTCAGTATTAAGAGAAAACAATGTTGGTGATACGCTGTTATGATAAAAGTGAATTTATTTATGTGTGTCGCTCGTTTGTCGATCTCAACCTTGAGGTTGACACAGATCATCAGCAGCATAAAATTAGCAATTTTAGGCTCATAAAGATTGCTCGAAATCTATCAGTATTTTATTATATATAATTATTTTAAATTTAAACACTGTTGTAAATTGATTTGAAGTTTTCATTCATTAGTCCAAATGTAAAACTTCGCCTGGCATCCATAGTGCTCGTTTGGTTCGATGCCGCAACACCGAATCTTATAGCACCGAAAAGTGAGTTAGTTTAACCAATGACTACAATAGTATTTATGTAGTCATTGGTTTAACAACTCCGATGTGTCTTATTGGACCGAATATTAACATGGACGAATTTTATAGCGGTGCCACAGCACCGAATATGATAGAATCCCATAGCTTCGAAATGTTTTAGGATGTGTTGGATATGTCCGAATTGTGGTAGGGGTCTGCACAGTGACGGAAGAAATGGAGAAGGGGTACGAGCCTCGTCATTGGTTGGCGTCGGAGAGGTACTGAAGAAGAGTAACACCCATCACTACAAAACCTTCGTAACTCAGGGAATCTTTGTCTAGTGAGTGCTGAAATAGAACGTTTATAGATCACTTAATGTAATGACAACCTATAGTTTTATTTATGAATTAATTTCTAACTTTAAATCTTCTTACTTAATTACTTTCTTGTAAGTATCAACATTTATAAGAGGTTAGGGGGGGGGGAATTGGTCAATAAATAAAACTTGATTACTTATTCATGGAGACATTAACTATATTCTTAAAAAAATCTTGTTTAAGCTTCAAATAGGCCAGTTCACGTTCAGCGTTTTGTCGAAAATATTGCTAACGTTCAACTAATCTAACCTAACCTAACCTAACATAAACCTTTGTTTCTTCTCTGCGTCCCTAAATATAGTTGTAAAAATTACGTTAGTTTGTTCAGTGGAAAGTTGGCTTATTTTATTGTTGGTGTCATAGCTTCGAAAAATCCTTGTTCGTGTCACTACTCCTAAATATATATATATATATATATATATATATATATATATATATATATATATATTTGAAACTATGTGACACTTTCCATTTTCGGTCGAGTTTAACATTTCTTTAATTCGGAGCTATGGGACCCCACGGCTAGTTTATACGAATCAATGTTAGTTTCCTCATTGTTAAATCCATGCATACTTCTCATGTAGCTGCGGTGATAAACATGCTTTCCGTATAAGTTTCTGTTCCCTCTAAATTGGAAGAATTGATACTATTAAAAATACAATGAGAAACAGTCCAACAAACTTAAAAAACCCCTCATTTTAAAACATTATGTAAGCCAGTCAAAACTAACTGATAAATACCATATTTTTATTAAAAACCAATGAAAACACTTCAGTAACAAATAACCACACTTATGTTTAGTTTCCTTTAAATTATTTTCAGTTATATCAAAAACAGTTGATGTTATTTAATTGGTGTAGTTTAAAACTTTTTTTCCCCCCAACAAATTCCTACTGTAAATACAAATGTTTTTAAATACTGATGTTTACAATTTGCTCAATTACAGTGAGCATTGGGTTAACGATAAAAACTTTCATCCCTTCTACTTTCGCTCACTTATGTTCTATCTTTTTGAAATTTCAGACTGAGGCCTATCCAACGAAATCTCAAAAGTCAAAATCTGTTAAGCACTATAAGAGTTCTACTCACAAACCCCCCCAGCCTATTTAAATAAGTATAGATATAACAAGAACTACGGGAATAACTGTATCGAATCACCGACATTTTTGTTTTCTTACAAAGACGTAGCATATAATGAAAGGTACGTTGATGATTACAAAAACAAAATTAAATTTTGCACGAAAATGTCAGTTTGAATTTTCCTAAGTAAACAAAGTGTTTCGTTTGATGTCTATCGTCGACCGTCTTAGCGCCAAACGTTCTGAGGTCAAACGAATGTACGCTTTTGACCAAAATTGATATGAGGGTATTTTGGTCACATCTCGAAACTTTTTTCATATTTTTCAGTTTCGCAAAATGTATAGGTATGATCATAAATACAATTCAAATTACAAATAATATATAAATAAAATAATAACATATAATGGTATGAAAGAGCCTCAATGAATCGAATAAAAAGATCTACAAATGAGAAATCCACTTTGAACTGTTTTCTAAAACACTTACGGGAAATCTTTACTGTAATTAAAAATTATTTTAAGAACTTGCATTTACATAAAATAAAATCGTTCTATTATTCTAGGATTTTAAAAATAAATTATTCTTTACGCAACAACTACACTGTGATTTCCTCTAAAATTGTATATAACATTCATAATATACAGGGTGATTCCAAAACTTCCTCGCAACAAAATCAATGAAAAAGTTTTGTAAACGTATTTTCTAAAATGCGCAGTTTTCTATGTAGCCGCCATTTTGTGTTTTTATCAACAATTTCATATATGTATAACGGTATATGATATACAGTTGAAGTTTTAATCAAATGCGCAATTTGAGAATAAAAATCGACCGATTTCCTTTACTCATTTCAAAATGTCGCGGATTAAACTTTTTTACGTCGATAATTTCAAAAAGCGTTAATTTTATAAAATATTTACATGAAACAATAGATAATTATTGCATATTATTATTGGATGTGTCGGTAACTTAGTTGTCCTTTGTTATAGGAAGATTAAGAGATCAATATTTGCAAAATTCAAACAACGATTTCGGTATAGACTAATTTTGGGTGTTGTAGATAATAACTAAAAATTAATGTTTTTAGTTTTTGCCGATAACTCAGTTAACCTCCATGCAACAAATAAAGTTTTCTTCGTAAAAAAACGATTATATTTTTTCTCTCGTAAAAATTCAACTAAAATCATTTACCGTTAAAAAGATACAAAAGACACAAAATGTCGGCGAGAGAGAAATCTAAGCATTTTAGTAAATATGTTTATATATACTTTATTTTAATGTAACAAGTTCCCGAACTTTGGAAACATCCTGTATAAATAAATGACGTATAAACAATAGTCGGATTGTTTACGCTTCCGGCGAAGTTAGTCACCGTCAACGATGGGGATAAAAGTCCGCTTTTCATATATAACATTAAGTATTCTAAGGTGGAGACAAAGATGGGTAAAACAACAC
This sequence comes from Aphrophora alni, assembly GCA_963513935.1. Classification (NCBI taxonomy): domain Eukaryota; kingdom Metazoa; phylum Arthropoda; class Insecta; order Hemiptera; family Aphrophoridae; genus Aphrophora; species Aphrophora alni. The sequence goes on from OY740774.1 coordinate 75,295,598, forward strand.
TCTAATCTAAATGAGTGTTAAATCACAATTACAAATCGAGGATTAAATCTTATTTCTCCCTGCCAGTGGTGCTTTGTTCAAATGTACAGTAGCTGTGATATAATCCACAGTTTCTTTTTTATCTTCGTGTATTGTGTGTCACATCACATGGTAGTCACATTAGTTTATAACATTTATTTATTGAATGTGTTACAACAACCCAGTGGGTGAATTCTGCTCCTCTCAGAACCACTCGTAATAATTGAATTGTCAGCTGTATAATTTTGTCCGTATTTTCTCCAAGATATTTGTTTTGTTGCAAACATTATTTTGATTAATGATGTTTATACAGAAATATTCGTTTTGAAATCCTAGAAAATCTATTTTTGTTCAGACTTCTCGTGGTCTGTCTGCATGTCTCATTATCTTTTAGTGACAAATCATTTTACAAGATTTCAAACCGAAACTGAGTGAATTAATCAGTTGTGTTGAGCAATACAAAGATTAATAGAAAGCGAAATTCTAACATTCGTTTGGACAAAAACCAATTTAAAACTATAACAATTGATGGAATTATTAGCGCAATCTGTGTTGCTTAAGAAAATAAAAAACGCAGTGTTTCAAATAAAAAACAAGTTGGTGGTTGCCATAATGGTACTTACCCAGCCATCAAACAATGTACTACAAATCTTGTAAACGTAATTCTAAAAAGTTAGTCTCTTAGTAGAGTGAAATTAGTCCAAAAAGTGACGTAACTGGGAAGTTGAATTATTTTAATTTTATTTTTTTTATTTTTGTGCATGCAACTGAGTGGGAAATCAAAAAAATTATCAAAATCGGACTGGAGCTTCGCTAGAAAAGTGCATTTTATATGCATTTTGAGTGCACCGCTAACCTATAATATTTAAATATCTCCTATATGGGCAGTAGAAAATTGAAAAAAAAATTAAAAAATATCGGAAATGAAGACTATCGTAAAGGTAGGTTATAGTAACATTAAGAGTACCTACTTCTTAAATTTAAGGAATTGGAATTTCTATATTATAGATTTTTTTTCCACTATTAGTGCAACAAATGGGGCAAAAATCATCAGACATTCTTGAAAATTGGACAAAATATGTATCTTTACACTAGAAATCGTTGGTCAATTTTGCAAAAAAAATCATTTTTACGGCCACAGTGGGCCATTTTCGAAAAAATTTGAAAGCACTGTAATTTAATGAGAAGTGGACGTAGAGTAATTTTTTTTTATTGTCAGTTTTTACCTACTTTCTTGTGAACATATGCACAAATTTGTTTCTCAAGATAAAGTGCCCTTTTTTTTTAATAAAACAAATTCTGGCTTTTCGTATATACTATATATTTTATCTATAATCTTTTAGTATATATTTTACCTTTTAGTATATATTTTATACTATAATCTTTTTAACCAGATTTTCGTAAAAATGTTATTCAAATGTCATTCTTAATCGAATAAACAAATTTTGATAACAAAATTTTAAACTAAATTTTGAAATTTCATAAATGGGCAACGTCGTTGTCTAGATACGGCTCTGATTTACTGGGGAAAAGGACAAAAAAATAAAGTGCCGATTTTTTTTATTAAAAAGGGCGCTTTACCTTGATAAACAAATTCTTGCAAATGTTCACAAGAAAGTAGTTAAAAAAATAACAATTTAAAAAAAAAAGTTTACGACCACTTTTCATTAAACTTAAAATACCTTCAAATTTATTCGAAATTTTTTTTTCGAAAATTTGACCACCGATTTCTAGTTTAAAGACACATATATTGTCCGATTTTCGTGAAGATCTGATGATTCTTACCCCATTTGCTGCATTAGAAGAAAAAAAAATTTAAATCAAGAAAAACAAAATTTTTGAGTTTAAGAAGTACTCTTAATATTACAATACCCTACCATTTCTATAGTGTTTTCATATTTCTACGATCCATAGAGCCGGAAATATTTAAAAAATAGTGTAGCGATGCACTGAAAATGCTCAAAAATGCAATTTTTTATGCACTTTTCTAGCGAAACTGAAGTCCGATTATGCTATTTTTTCGGTTTCCCACTCAATTGACAAAAATAAAAAAGAAACACTGAGTCAACTTCCCAGTTACCTCCCTTTTATATTCTAATTTCCCTTTACTATATTGAACGTTGTAGGTGTGTTCAATGGTAATAAGTCTTATTTTGAAACAGCTGTTACTTTATATAGTTTTTTGAACCTCGTAATTAATTATTTACAGTTACATTCTTCAAGTTGGTTAGATCCTAACGGCAGTCGTGTGTATATTTAAACAGTCTCTACTCGCTTCGCTCGTCAGTTACTCACCCTTGGCGGATCTCAGAACCATACAAAACTAACAGTCATCGGAGGTCAGGATTAGAAATTGCATTTATCATTTCAAAGCTATTTATCACGTTTTGACTGTATGTGTGAGCGTGGTCATTTTTCTTAGGTTTGTTAATTTAGCAATTATTCGTTTTATTATTTTAAATAACTAAACAATTTTGCTTTTTTAAATCTTATAATTATTATTCCATTTTTGTAATTGCTTTTGTAAATAAGTGTAAACAGTTTTATTTTATATTATGTTATCATTATATGTTTAATTCAAGAATTATCTTTTAATGAGTTTTATAATGGTTGAAGGACCCTGTGGTCCTAATTTCGCCTCATAAAATAACGATTAATTCCATTATATTATATTTACGACTTTGATTTCTCGGTTTAAGAATTCACTGAATACCGGTTTATGATAGTGTTGAGTAGATCGTGGCTTCTGGGCAGTTTCGGGGGCTTCTGGGTAGTGGTTTAAATCTTATGTTTTTTTAGGCTTGTTAATTTAACAATTATACATTTTATTTATAAATTAGTAAACAATTTATATATTTTGAATTTTATAATTATTATGTTTCATTTGATTTTTTGTAGTTGCATTTATAATTAAGTTTCAAATGTAAATTGTATATTATGTTATAATTAGGTTTAATTCAATAATTATGTGTTAAAGAATTTTGTTTTTGTTTTAGTTGAGTGTAAAAGGACTCTGAGGTCCTAATTTCGCCTCATAAAATGACAATCTATTATATTCTTACATATTTTATATTAATAATGAGAAATTAAAATGCCTTAAAAATATTTGCTCCAAATAGTTTGTCTCTTCAAAATACTAACGCCCGAGACTAGAGCCTAATTACTTAATTGGTTAATCAGGCTTTGTCTGTTGACACCAACCGCTTAGAAAGTGTAAATAGTTACACGTGCCTGATTATTTGTCATTTACTCTTGTATTCCACTACAAACTTGCCGGATGTATCAGATGTTAACTGCGCTTGCGCCCTATAAACACATGATGGACGTTGATCAGGCAACGTAGGTGTGTTTGTGTCGACCGCCACCCGCTTCGACGTCGTCGCGGAATTAATTGGCATCAGATCGTGCGCTTGTCACTCCTTTCACTTATCCGACACCTTGTAAGGGTAATGCACTCACGACCCTCCATAGTCCAAGTGACAGTTCCAGAGCACCAAGAGATAATTGCGCAATTGTTTGTCCACTATTAATAAACTATAACTTGTCCATTTTGAATAGAATAAAATTAAGTATATTCATTTTTTTTCCTTACATGGGTAGGTCAAAACTCGTAATTGAGGTTTATACGTTTTGAGGTCACGTGACTGTAAAATAGTGGTTTTTCGAAGGATGTTTGTCTATCATCTGTGCAATGCTCTACATCTAGACTGATTGTGATAAATATTGGCATAAAATCATATTGTATCTATACCATTAAGCTGTTTTTTTTTTAACTAAGAATTTGAGGTTAAATAATATCACAGTATAAAATTTAAATTTCTCAAAATTTGCTGTAACTATTTTGATCATATTTTCCTTAACTTTAGTCCCAAAATGTCTAAACGAAACGTTTTTATTGCTATCATTCCCAAAAAAATCTGTGAAACTATGAATAAAAATTGTCTATGGAGCTGGTATTTAAAAGAGGCTATATTATTTTAATTATAACTTTAGCGAAAAGAAAACCCTATCTAAAAGAAGAAAAAATAGTTGAAGAATTATTGACACAAAAAAAAACCGGTGAATCTAGACTCCCATTAAAGCTTAGAAACTATTTCAATATATAAATATAATATTTACAGAGTGATTCAAAGTTGCACGCCAATACAACCAGATCTGATTCTAGCGATTTTATTTTGTTTTCTAACTTAGGACTAAATAAAGTACATGAATTTCTTTGGAATTAAACGGGATTTAATAAAAAAAACTTAAAATTAAATCAAATTCTTACCCTCAGCTCCGTGGAAATCTCATACAAACTGGTACGCCCTCCGCTCACTATTTGTCCTGTCAACTACCAACATGTTACGCCAGGGACGGGTACCTTGTTATTACGAGATCGAGGCCAAAAAGGGATCTGCTGTCTATTAACAGGAAATATCTGAGACAAGTTGTTGTCATGATATCCGGACATGTTCATATCCAGAGCCAATTAAATGAGGTGGTACCACTCCAAGTCTCACTTTACTGTTGTCTCTACGATCAGAAACCTGAAACTGCAGCTTATATTTGATTGCGTGGCCCTGGAGTCCAGAAGAAAGAGAATCTTTAGACATCACCAACCAAACGTAGATTTTGCCAAAGACACCATCCACAAGATCCTACTGCTTGTCAGAGGCACTGTGGTCTGTGTGCGGTGAACATAAGGAAGCACATAAGCTTATAACTGACGTGCCGGAAGCCAACAGAGCTTCAGTAATATTTTCCTCCTTAAAAAAAGAAGAATAAATACCAAATTCTTACTGGCTTTGAGGTTACACCATTCTCTTCCTGGAGAAGCTATGCGCATATCTCTCTTTTCGATATGCTATGCGCGGCATTTCTTAACGCGTTGATATTTATCTCAACAACGTTTTGAATAATTGCTTCTTTCAGTTCTTCAAAAGACCTCTTACGAATGAAGGTCTTCCTAGCCTCTTGATGTTTCCAACGGACCCGGTTGTTTCACACTTACTAACAAGGTTTTATACGGAACTACACTGCTACTCAAATTGTTTCGAGTACGAAACTTTCTTAACCCTGCTGATAAACTGCGTTCATATTCATAACAATACAGAATCAATGGGCGTTTGTAAAGGTAAAATCATAATGGTATAAAATAAATCAATTAATTAATTGTAAACTACTACAAGTTTACCACCTAAAAGATTCCTGTTTGAAATTAGTCAACAATTAGTAAAGTCGTTGCTATGACAACAAATAAATGGGAATGAAAATAGCAGCTGAAGTTTTAATAAATCCCAATTATATCGCCATACAATAAAGGAGAAATGAACAAATAACGAAACCACAATTTAAATTTTTAACTTACTTTTTAAAGTCCCTGTATTTCACCCTGTATGATAAGATATAGAGTTCATATTTCGTGTAATAATTTTATAAATATACCAAACACAAAGACTTTCTTTTTGTAATTTAAAAAATAGCGGCCGTTTACAATTTCTTTAAAGTTAACTGTTTTGGAAATTTCGACGTTAAAAAGTATTAAACGGCCGACATTTTAAAAACTGTTAAAATATAGTTGTTTATTTGGTACACTTGTAAAACGTAAAGTACAGAATGCTTAAATCAAATCTGAACTCAATATTTCTGCAGTTATAATATTTTTTTGTAGAAGAACAATATGACGGATTACTGAAGCGGAATTCGAGATTTTTTGTTAGTTTTGATGTACATAATTCGAAAATGAATAGCAAGTTCACCTTCTTCGGGACACCCTGTATACAAGGCGTTTTAAAATTGCACGACACCCTGTATATCCTTCAAAATAAAAAATGTACAAATGGTGCATAATATAGGAAACTTTATTTAGAAATTTATATCTCATAAGAAATACAAAATACGTAAGTATGGTATTTTAGGAGAGATGACGTTAGATTTTATTTTTGGTTAAGCAGTGGTTTTGTAGATGATGTGTGAGAAAGTTAATACACTGTTTATTTAAAATAATACCACTTGAATCTACATCTAAACAACATTAATCTTTCTTTAAAACCAGCTGTTTGACAAGTGTATATGTTGATGGCCTTTATACATTGAACTGGTTAAAAGTTTTGATAGAATCAGCTGATGCAACGTCTTCGAGACAAAGGAACGATGAAATGAAACCAACGAACTTGTTTTAATCTGAACCGTAGATCTGAACTCCAAGACGCAACTCGAATGTCAACGGGTTTTCGTGCTTGACCATTCGTTGACTTCAGTTCCTACTATCTCGTTTTTAGTGATATGTTCACCTTAAACTGGAATCCTAATTCTAAATATACTGCTTACTTATGTATATTAGAGTTGAGAAATTTTCAAGATGTCCAAGATGACAAGAGGTTTCGGTAAGATGAGAAATAGTCTTCAGTGAGGATTTCTTTTTCAGAGAGTAAAAATTAACAATAATAAAAAGAAAGATAATAATAATTATTATTATTATTATTGTTATTAGAGAGAGGGAGAGAGAGAGAGAGAGAGAGAGAGAGAGAGAGAGAGAGAGAGAGAGAGAGAGAGAGAGAGAGAGAGAGAGAGAGAGAGAGAGAGAGAGAGAGAGAGAGAGAGAGAGAGAGGAGAGGGAGAGGGAGAGGGAGAGGGAGAGGGAGAGGGAGAGGGAGAGGGGGAGGGGGAGGGGGAGGGGAGGGGGAGAGGGAGAGAGAGAGAGAGAGAGAGAGAGAGAATAAAATTATTCGTCCTCCGTTTTTTGACTGATCTTCACGTTTCATAGCCTCAGGAAACCTAAAAATTTATTTTCGACATGGCGCCCATCCATCCTTTGTACGTAAAATATGATGGTGGACACAAAAATTAAGATAGTAACATGCATGAGGCACTATAGTGTGCTCATAATAGCACCAGAAATTCAGAAAATCGAATTGAAAATGTCAAAAAGGGGGTTTTTTAAACAATTTTTGTTTCATATATCGTGTATTTTTCAACTTATACAGATTTAAATTCTTTATGAAATGTTACCAACCCCATCTCTCTACGATGATAAACATTGTCAAAAATGTTTCACTGATTTGTCAGGAAAATGTGATATTCGTATAGTTACGAGATCCAAGGTCAAGTCACCGACATGAGCGTAGCGAGTGGCGGCTTCTTCACATACGTAGAGCGACGAGGGCCACCAGGAGCGAGTGGGAGACTTTTAATAAATACACATATATGAGGCCTTTAGGACCAACGTCTAGAAAGTAGTGTTTCACACAACTACAAGGTTCAGAAAACCTGTGGAACTACTGTTTTAAACAAACTTACCCTACTAGGTAAACACCTGTTGATGTAATAAACAAAATTATCGTTTCCTACAAGGTCCAAGATACTAACTATTTGGACATTACGTTTAGAGGATCTGCTGGTACATTACATGATGGCGCCCATAACGTCGTTTTAAATCTGCTTGTTATACAACCATTAACATGATATTGTAACTTACCCTCGTGAATAATCAGTTGTCATTTAGTTTAAGAAACGACGGCCGTTTCGGCTCTTCAGCCATTATCACGTTCATTATAGGAGAAGCTTCTCCGTTGTCATGGAACACTTAACAAAACACTTTCACAAACATTTAAATAATATTAAACTAAACAAACACACTTAATCATGACCGGTGCATGAGTTCAATGCGAGACAGTGTGATCTCCGGACATGATTTGCAATAAGTATGTTTTTTACAATAATTTTACTTAAATGTTTGTGAAGATGTTTTGTTGTGTAATCTATGACACCTGAGAAACTTCCCTATAATAAACTTGATGATGGCTGAATAGCCGAAACAACCGTTGTGTTTTAAACTACAGAACTGAATATTGACGACAGTAAGTTGTCTTACTAAAATATAACAATAGTCGTTATGGTGATAAATAAATAAATATATAACCATTAAATATTAAAAATTATTAGGCTATACAATTTTTAATGATTTTTATACCGAAATTTTACGGTTTTGCTGTTTCTATAATATGATGAGATAATTCAAGGAGTCATTATTTTTTATTTATTTTTTACTAAATAATTACTCTAGAACGGCATAACCGATTGAGTTGAAATTTTGCACGATACTCATCAGTGTAAAGACCGAATTTGAAAAAAAAAATAATTAAAAAAAAATAATAAAATCAACTTGTTTCAACAATCTGTTTCAAAATGGCGCCCATTATTATTATTTTTTTAATAACGAAAAATGAGAAAAAATTTTAAATATTTTAATAATGAGAAAAAATTATCTCAGCTACGTTTTTAATACTAATTGCTACTTCCAGTTTTTCAACAGTTGCTAGTTTTCTACACTCCACCCTTTAAATAGTCCCACATTTTCAGTTGCCTTCTAAGGAACGTCATATTGTCTGACTAATATCATGGTTTTGTGCAATTTTCACGACACTACATTCTCGTTATTCAGTGTTATTTGACAATTTTTTTTTATTATTTAAGACTTCAGCAACAACAATTTCATATCCAAAGATTGAAGATCTTCCTAGCCTCTTGATGTCTCTAACGGACTCGGTGGTTTCAAACTTACCATCAAGTTTTTATACACGACTACACTGCCCGGTCCGTCTCTCAAACAGTTACGAGCAAGAAACTTTGTTAACCCGGTTGATAAACTCCGTTCATATTCATAATAACACTGAATCAATGCGATACGGGTTTGTGAAGGTAAAGTCATGATGGAATAAAACAAATCAATTAATTAATTGTAAACTACTACAAGTTTACCACCTACTAAATTTGAAACTAATCAACAATGAGAAAACCCGTTGCTATGGCAACAAATAAATAGAAATTAAAATAACATCTGATGTTTTAATGAATACCAATATATCTGCATACAATAAAAAGTTTTTCTCAGGGATTGGACAACAAATAACGAAACCACAAGAATTTAATTTTAATTTACTTTTGAAAGACTTATTTCGCTAGCCATAACTTGAAAATAAGCGTTTTGAGATATACGTTTATGTGAATTTTTTGGTTTTATGTTTTTTTTACCACTAGATTTAGTTCCCAAAATATTGCCGTCAATTTTGAATCACTCTGTATAATCGATTTTTAATCATAACCTCTCTACGTTATTTCACGATTACGTCACATGGAAGTTACTTTATTCAGTACGTCACTCTGATAAGTGTTTTTATTCTTGTAAGTTGTTTTTATTGATTTGCTGGCGGTGCTATGCAAATAGTGAAATCAATTGACTGAGCTGAGGTTAGATAATTAAGTCAGACCTCACCGCGACTGCACGAGATTTATTGGAATCCTTGCTGTGCCCTAAATGACCCGTGAAGGTGAGGTCGTTAACTCCCAGTGATTGTAGATTAGGTCAGACAGGTTGAAAGGAAAAACTTCCTCACCCGGTGCCTTCTTCTACATTATGTATGATCTAATAAAGTCTTTATTTTAGGTTTAGTAACAAGCGAGAGATTTTGAAGTTATTTAACAGCTTCTGATATTTTATTTCTTTCTGCTGTTTTAATAGGTTTCTAAAGTGAATTTTTTTATGGAGTCATAAAGTTCCAAGCCCACTTTCTGTATTTTAATTATTGGAATACAAATCTTGTTTTTGTAATATACTCAACGTTTAAGCATAACAAGTTTTCATACTCTCTCCGGGGAGCAGTTCTGGGGGTCAACTGCAATTCCTTTAATAGTCATATGATACTTCATTCTAAAGGTCTTAATGAGCTAAGAAAATATAGCCTAAATCTGTTAAGCCATTCGAAAAATACGACCGATCCAAGCAACAGAGTTCTATAGAAGCATTTTTCGTATAAAACTAAAATCAGTTTTTTAACAACAAATTATCATGTTTATTTTGAAGTTACGATGTCACGGAGTTCCGGTAAAATATACCACTCGCCTCGGGGGGGGGGGCTGCGCTCCGGTGTTGCCCATTCTCTCCAGAATTCGTACCGAAGTAAATATGGGGGGAATGATAGATATCTGGGTTAGAGTGGGTCACCCTAAAACCTAATTTATTAAATAATAATATTTAAGTTTTTTTTCTCGCTAAGAAAGGCCAAATATAGTACAGTACTTGTTGAAGAACTGATAAATATAAAAGTGGTCCAGGATTTAGTTTCTAAGCCACGTCAGATTTCTTAGACAGGATTTATGCAATCAATTGTTTTTTGCTGTACACATTAGATGCTCATGAATAGAAATAATCTACTCATTTTCACCACTCTTAAATACCCTCTTATTATGGTAGATTTTAAATCACAACCTTGTACATCGTAAAATACCCTAAAAGCAGCACTATTTTGTAACAACTTTTAGCTTAAATCTATTTTGCGTTTGTTTTAGTTAATTTGGTGTCTACCTCGATTATAAATTTGATTCGCTGCCATTTTGAATTGGCTCAACAGAAATACGTTTTCTTTTTGTCATTTTGCTTTGACCATTAAGTCCTAATGTATTGCACGTCCCCTTTACCATTTAAAACATTTGAGATGATCCACCTCCCCCTTTTCCATTCAATTAAAAAGTAGAATCTTGGATTTCAAAGTTTAGAATTTTTAAAATTCTATTTTAAAATAATAAAGGTCTGGGTTGTTATGGTTCATTGTACAATTTGAACTATTTTATTGCGATCTCCGTATGACAACAACAACAGAAATATCTATCGGCCATGAAATGTTTATCGATCCTACTCATTAAAGTAATTTTTAACATTTCTGCCTCCACACTGTATACATAGTGATTGATATAAGTGTGCATGATGTTTTACTTAGACAGTATTTAATATATTTAGAAAAGTCAAATGTTGTTACCTCTGAACGTTTTCAATTGTCGTATTGAGGGTTTTAAAATTATGATACCATCAGCCATTTTTTCAGTATGGCGGCTAGCTTTAAAATTTCTTTAAAAAATACATATTTTTTACAATTTTTTAATATTTCACATATAATTGTAAGATTTTTTATTTTTGTATTGTTCTACATATTCAACTGTTTAGGAGCTATAGAGCCTCAAAATATTGAAAAAACAAGATTTTACAAGTTTACAGAGGTCTATTTTCTGTACTTAAACAGTTGAACCGAGATTGAAATTAGAACGTAGATAATATAAAAAGTACTAGAAACAGTTGGATGTATAAAAAAAAGTCTTAAAATGAATGGTGTAAACTAAAACTAGATATTGCTAAAAGAAATTTTAGTTGGCCACCATTTTATAAACATATCTGATGGTATCCAAATTTAAAAACTCCCAAATAAATAAACTTTAAAAAGTTCATGATAGATGCCATTTTCCTTTTTTTTTTTTTTTTAATATATCAAATAATTTACAAGTAAAACAGCTGGCACATTTAAATCAATCATCCTGTGTCAAAAACCGGGACGGATAAGTAATTTATAACTTTTAAAGGTAGCAAACTCGAATTTTAGAAATATTTTTGATGTAAAAACAAGATATTTTGGTATTATAAGGTAATATATTAAATGTTGAGCTTGACTTATGAGAAAAATTATACTGTATAACAAACACACAGAACACAATTCTCATAAAAAATACGCCTAAGTATCAGACGCGTTTCAACGAAACGGTCGTCCTCTTCAGTGATACACGAGCTACACCAATCAAACTATAACTGATTATAGTTATATACGCGTCTGATACTTAGGCGCACTTTTTTATGAGAATTGTGTTCTCTGTGTTTGTTCTACTGTATTATAAGGTAAATTCAATCACACCTCGAAATAAGTTTTGTGGGGGGAATCGAATTTTCCAATATAAAACACCATAGAGTAAATGTCTTATTTAAAAAAAATAAAGCTGTGCAGGTCGCTATTTTATCTAATTCAAAATGGTGACCGGTTAAATATTCAAATTTCGATATAATTTAAAATTTTAGATCTGATGAATTTTGTGTTTAAATTAAAATTCTAAAGGAAATAGGCTACAGTACAACTTTCTAGTCAAAGTTGAATAAAATAACAGTATTTTTTTAATATTTTTTTTTGGTAATATAATTTTGTCTTCGTCTTATTTTAATTTTTTAAATATTTGACTATTTTGATTCAAAAATATATAATTGAAAATGTTAGAATGGCGGCCATTACAAAGAGTTTTTTTTCCATATCTCGTGTAACATTCAACTTATAACAGACTAAATTAGATACCAAAGTTTTAGATTTCAATTTTGCATGTAATGGTACGAAACCAAGAGCTCTGCGATGACAAATAGTGAACCAAACCTAACCTAACTTTAACCTCTCAAGAAAATGTATTATTTGTGTAGTTACTACATCCAAGGATTGATACGAGCGTAGCGAGTAGAGGTTTTTTCACGTATCTATACCTTGCGGGCTCCCATGGCCGAAACACTAACACGAGCGAAGCGAGTGAAAACATTTTGAAAACCTAACCTAACCTAACCTAACCAAACCTAACCTTACCTAACCTAACCTAACCTAACCTAACCTAACCTAACCTAACCTAACTCACGAGGCCCTTTAAGGCCTAGCCAACATTAAGATAGTAGTGATTTATATAATTACAAGGTTCAACAAATTTGTTTTAAAGGAACTAGTGCAAGACGCTTTGATCAACAGTTTAACATTTCCTACAAAGCCCAAGAAATCAACTTTTAGGTAATATTGTACAGGATCTGTTTGTATTGTACGATTGGGTAAGTACCATGATGGCGCCAACCAACTTGTTTGTTGGATCCTGACCTACGTCCTATTTATAACGCAAGTTCCTTCCAAAAAGCATACATGTGTTATTTATAGCGACAAAATTATAATATAAAGATAGTAATCATTATTAATTTTAATTAATTATTTCATTCGCAGTTTCTAAACATTTGATGCAAATTCCCTGTTTACACGGACAAACACATTTATTGCAGGCAGGCGATACTTCTTGCACCCACGATAAATTATACACACCTCGGTATACTTGACAGCTGGAACGACAACTGACCATTAATAAATGTACGTTAAGACGCTTACAGCAGTTACTAGAGATACGCTATTTCATATAACTTCAGTGAGTTATGCGATTATGCTAGAGTCTAAAGGGGATTTGTATTTTGCCGACGTGCGGAGGTTTCTAGCAACAAGTTCTCAAGCAAATAAATTAAACCTTATGAAAATATTGAAGCGTAGAACATATGACGTTCTCTGTATGGCGTGAAACGTGTACCGAGAGATTTGACTGGAAACTGTGAAATGTTGACAGTACCGTTGAAAAACATTCACACTAATGAAGCTGTCTACGGAGATTTCCTGTCAGAAAGGAGAAATAAATTGCTTTTTTAATTAAAACTATTCCGATCTATTTAAAAAAGTATTGTTGATCTCAATTATTTTATCTGTTAAATTCTGTAAGGAGCTGGCGAGATAGGACATACTTTCTGTATAGAGAAAGTTCCACTTTTTCATTTTCAACTTTTGTGAGAAATAAAACGTGAATACACTACGTTCTGTGAAAGAGATCCCTCTTATAAACAAACTTTTATGCAGAAGTCTTAAGAAGGGAATTTATCTAATTCCTATATTTATGACTTTTGCACTGGACGGCATAAATGTACGATTTAAAATGTCATGGAGAATAATTGCTTGAATAAGTATACAGTTGAGTTGCCAATGTATTGTGGTGTCGCATTGTTGATTGCTTTGATTTGCAAAGCAATTCATATTGTTTTTAAGAATGAGCGAATAAATAGAGTGAGCAAGAGGAGGGATGTTCTATAGACAAAACCGCCATTTTGATTAAATTTCCATAAGAACAATGTTACCAAATTAGTCGAATATTAATGATCGGGAAATTATCTTCGTAATAGTTTTTTTTTTTTTTTTATACTACACAGAAAACAGCTGTTTTCTGTGTAGTACATAGTAAAGAAGAACTTTCTTGTCTATGGACAGACTAAGAAAACAGCTGTTTTCTTAGTCTGTTCATAGACAAGAGAGTTCTTCTTTACCCTGTACTACACAGAAAACAGCTGTTTTCTTAGTCTGTCCATAGACAAGAAAGTTCTTCTTTACTATGTACTACACAGAAAACAGATGTTTTCTTAGTCTATTCTTAGACAAGAAAGTTCTTCTTTACTATGTACTACACAGAAAACAGCTGTTTTCTTAGTCTATTCTTAGACAAGAAATTTCTTCTTTACCTTGTACTACACAGAAAACAACTGTTTTCTTAGTCTGTTCATAGACAAGAGAGTTCTTCTTTACCCTGTACTACACAGAAAACAGCTGTTTTCTTAGTCTGTCCATAGACAAGAAAGTTCTTCTTTACTATGTACTACACAGAAAACAGCTGTTTTCTTAGTCTGTTCATAGACAAGAGAGTTCTTCTTTACCTTGTACTACACAGAAAACAGCTGTTTTCTTAGTCTGTCCATAGACAAGAAAGTTCTTCTTTACTATGTACTACACAGAAAACAGCTGTTTTCTTAGTCTGTCCATAGACAAGAAAGTTCTTCTTTACTATGTACTACACAGAAAACAGATGTTTTCTTAGTCTGTTCATAGACAAGAAAGTTCTTCTTTACTATGTACTACACAGAAAACAGCTGTTTTCTTAGTCTATTCTTAGACAAGAAATTTGTTCTTTACCTTGTACTACACAGAAAACAGCTGTTTTCTTAGTCTGTTCATAGACAAGAGAGTTCATCTTTACCCTGTACTACACAGAAAACAGCTGTTTTCTTAGTCTGTCCATAGACAAGAAAGTTCTTCTTTACTATGTACTACACAGAAAACAGCTGTTTTCTTAGTCTGTTCATAGACAAGAAAGTTCTTCTTTACTATGTACTACACAGAAAACAGCTGTTTTCTTAGTCTATTCTTAGACAAGAATTTTCTTCTTTACCTTGTACTACACAGAAAACAGTTGTTTTCTTAGTCTATTCATAGACAAGAAAGTTCTTCTTTACCCTGTACTACACAGAAAACAGCTGTTTTCTTAGTCTGTCCATAGACAAGAAAGTTCTTCTTTACTATGTACTACACAGAAAACAGCTGTTTTCTTAGTCTATTCTTAGACAAGAAAGTTCTTCTTTACTATGTACTACACAGAAAACAGCTGTTTTCTTAGTCTGTCCATAGACAAGAAAGTTCTTCTTTACTATGTACTACACAGAAAACAGATGTTTTCTTAGTCTGTTCTTAGACAAGAAAGTTCTTCTTTACTATGTACTACACAGAAAACAGATGTTTTCTTAGTCTGTTCATAGACAAGAAAGTTCTTCTTTACTATGTACTACACAGAAAACAGCTGTTTTCTTAGTCTGTCCATAGACAAGAAAGTTCTTCTTTACTATGTACGACACAGAAAACAGATGTTTTCTTAGTCTGTTCATAGACAAGAAAGTTCTTCTTTACTATATACTACACAGAAAACAGCTGTTTTCTTAGTCTGTCCATAGACAAGAAAGTTCTTCTTTACTATGTACTACACAGAAAACAGATGTTTTCTTAGTCTATTCTTAGACAAGAAAGTTCTTCTTTACTATGTACTACACAGAACATTTACTGTCCAGTGCATCAGCTGATTTCAACAATAACAGACTTCTTGTAAAGGTTTTATTATTAACCTCAAATAAGTGTAAACATTGCATTTTTCCAGTTTTTTGGTTTCCTCCTATATCCATCATTGATTTCATCGACGAATTAATTGGTCCCCTCATTCCGGATGATATTTCAAAACAAGATCAAGAAGTGAATTCGAATTTTCTGTCAAATAAATCTAAAGACAGATACGAAAACCAATGCAGATAAGTGGTCACGTGCAACTGTTAATAATTTTCCAAAAACAATCATTTTTCTATAACATCAGGACACTGGTTACACACCAAAAAAGTTGAAGATACTAACATTAGACAAGTAAGCCATAAACCTCCTAATGAGAACTGGTAAGCTAAGATTATTTGAGTATTTGGTATTTTTGGAGCATGTAGAAGAGAAGATTTACTTCGTTTGACTTCAACTACATAGAGGGAAAAGAACGTTTTCTACATGATGTAAAAACCCAGATATCATGTTCCTTCACAATAACATACGATGGATGCAGTTTAATGTCATAAAAAAGTAATATTTTTTTGAAACGTTTGGTCCTTTACACATAGAATTGCATATTAAATATTTAAAACAGCGACCATTTTTGAAAAAATACAAAATTAAGTACTCTATTTTTGGTACGTCGATAGGTCACAAAACATACGTATACCAAATTTAGACCAGCGGTTTAATTTCAAAAAAATAAAAAAATTTAAAAATGGCAGACAGACGGAAAACTATAAATTTTAGTATGTTCATAGGAACTACTTTACTTTATTTGACATATGGAACCATATCCTGAAGTTTTAGAACGTAGTTCGGAAACACCCTGTACCTTACGATGTGCGTTGAACCCAGCTTACACTGGTTTCAAAGAACTATTTATTTAAAGTATTAAAACAAAGTAGAAACGAGGGTACAAAGTTTATCTTTTCTATTCAAACATAACCTATTTCTTTGATATAAAGAAAAGCTTCACGTATCTATTACAGCTTACACAGATATAGACTTGATGAAAGTTTGCACAAATATTCTTTATCTTTCCAAACCTCATAAATACCGACTTAGCTTCAGTTTTCTTCACCCATTCGTCGAATATAAGATCTGTAAGTCCTAAAATATTTCTTTTATAATACTTAAGCTATTTATTATTAGAACATTTCGATTTTTAAACTATCATCACAAATATTGTGTGAATTATCAGGATGCACTAACCTACAATATTTTACAAATCACGCCTAAGTTTTGACCTAATTTCTTTTTATACGTAAGTTAAAGAAATTTATGTAATAAGTCAAAAACTCGATGTCTAGTTAGTATTTTGTGGAAATACCGAACCAGTTTTGGAGTCCACTATGCCCAAAAATCTAATATTTGGAATGATGTTTGTCTTGTCATCTTTGTGTTCTTGAGTTCAAACAAGTGATCTTATTTCTATAAAATTATGTGATCATGTTTTTCTTTTCTCTATAACACGAATTATGGTGAAGCCTTGTTACACGAACACATTTCATAATTGGTTCCAACAATTTTGATCGAATTTCGCTCAAATGTATTTTAGGACCCAAATAAAACTATTGTTCGCTGCACCTCTAAAATACAGGCTCCTGAGTTATCCGTAAAAAAAAGAAAAAGAAAAAAAATTATTCGTTGGGTAAAAATTTCATCTGAAAATTTCCATTCTGATTTTGGTGCTGTTTTTTTAGGGTGGAAAACCATCGCGCTTTTCATCTTACGACTTTCTCAAAATCTGTTCTAACGATTTTAATCAAATTTTGCTCAAGTTTATCCCCTAAGACTCAAAGGACTTAAATAAAATGTATTGGTCGCTATCTCTCCAAAAATAACAGTTCCAAATTGGTAAAAACCAAAAACATCGCCCCATGAAATAAGTGGTCTCAAAATTTGTTATACCTATTTTGTTTAAATTTTAGTGAAATGTGAAAATTAATTACCCAAACCTGAGTACAAAAGTGCAACTAAGATATTATTAAATTTATCGAATAATTGCCAAAAAATAAAAAGAAGCTTGAAAGCCTCCATTTAAAAATCGATTTTAACAATATACAACTTACGCTGAGGATGTGTGGCACAAACGAATCAATTTTTGGACCTGTTTAGTTGTTTTTCATAGACTGCGTCAATGATTTCACGGTCTGATTGTCACTTTTGATGGATATTAGTTTTTGTTCGTTTTTATTTGTTTTTTCGATTGATGACTGGGAAAGTTAGTGCAATGGTTCCTTGTTTTTAATTTTACTAAAATTTCAAAATTCAAGCAAGTATTAAAATTTCAAAACACAAACTATAGAGTCACATACATCATTCTAAAACTTCAGGAGTTTATTACTCACATCAAAATAAATAAAAAATGTTATATAAATATATATCCTAACATGCTTAGTATTGTATCTAGTCGCCATTTTGTGTTTCTAAGAAAAACATTCGTATTTTTTTAACGGTAAATGATATGGAGTTGAAATTTTGCATGCTACTTAGGTTATAAAGACTCAATTTGAAAAAAAAAAAAACAATCTATTTATTTCATTAATTTTAAAATGGTGGTATTTACACTTTTTAAAGTCGAAAATCTCAAAGATTGGTAATTTTACCAGAGACTCAATATATTCCTTTTTTTTTAAAGACGAACAATTTTTTTATTATTATTATTTTTTTTTTTATATCTGTAGCTTAAAGGTTAACTGAGTTATCGACGAAAACTGAAAACAATCATTCTTGTAACGTACAACACTCAAAATTAGCCTACAACCAAATTATTGTTTGAATTCTACAAATTTTTGTGTCTAAATCTTCCTGCAGCATAAAGGACAAATAAGTTATCGACAAATCCAATATAATATGACGTGATAAATAAATCTTTTGTTTCTTGTATATATTTGGTAAAACTACCCGATTTTGAAATATAAGACGTAAAAAAATTAAATAGCCGCCATTTTGAAATGAGTAGAGAAACACGGTTGATTATTTTTGTCAAATTAGGTCTTAAGTATCTTGCAAAATTCCAACTCCTTATCATTTACCTTTAAAAAGATAAAAATGTTTTGTTATAAACACAAAATGGCGGCTAGATAGAAAACTAAGCATTTTATGAAATATGTTTCTATAAACGTTTTCATTGGTTTTAATGTGAGGAATAAGCTGTTGAAGTATTTGACACCCTGTATATTATAAAAGGCGTGTTTATAACAGAAAGCGTGTCATCGCAACCGAATATAAATAGTCTGCCCTTAAATTGATTGTTTCCTGTCCCTCATATAGTATGTTATTACTGTAATCTCTCCTGTTTGTTATGGTTGCTAAATAATAGTTATTTGTTATTTCTTCACATATTCGTGTAGTTTAAGGAAAGTTACGTGATTCGTCAAAAATTAAACGTCTAGTTTGTTGTTGGTATTTCCATTTTGATGTCCCCTAAGCCCAGTAAAGTGTTTTTTTTTTTTTTTTTTTGAATGATTTCTCTCTATCATATGTGCAGTTCTCTACAATGATTGATCAAAATTAGTAAGTGGGTGATTTTGACAATATCTCGAAACTATCCCATTAATCAAAAATTTGGGCCATAAAAAAAATATTTTTTAAAATTCAATTTCGTTTCAAACGATTTTGATAAAAGTTTGCTCCATCAAAACAAAAGGTCCTCTCCATATCTCCAAAAAAAATGTATCACGAGTTATTGGTAAAAATAGTATAGTTCATCATTTGGACCAAAAGTGATGCTTTTCAATACAAGCTCAAGTTTAACGGCCGAGGCAGGAAAATGAGCGAGGAACGAAAAGCTTCTTTTGGTACAAGTGATGAACTATGTTTTTCCTTATACTCCAAAAAATATAAGAAAACAATTTCACAAAAACTAAAATGTTATAACCTATTTGCCTTCAAATCGATGGTAACAGCTGTTTTAACAGTTATTTACAATCGATAGTATCGGTTATTCTTAAAGATGCTTTACAATCGTTAATTAATTCGTATAAAGGAAGTAACAGCTGATGACCTCGACCTCAACTGATGTTTTTAGATCCTAGGACTAAAAAGAACAACTTTAGCATCTCAATGCGTGTATTGAAAACAGCTGTTTTTGAAGGAGTATGACGAAAAACTCCTTTATGCTGTATACGAAAAGTAAAACAATTTCATTAAGTTAATTTATAAATTAGAATAAAACTTCAACACCAAATAGTTTAAAAGAAATAAACAATTTCCTTAATAATTTTCGTTTAAATTAATCTACAAAATTTAAATTCTCACAAGAAATACGATTTCCAAATGATAAAACATATTTCTCACTCAAAACGAGAGAAGAAAACCAAAGATGTAATAACAAAGAGTTGATAGATTGAAGAAAGGAAGACAAAAGATACAAAATGGCGTCGCCATTTATACAAACTTGCATGACTTACGATGTTTAGACAGTTTCTTGATAAGCTCTGTGAAATACGAGCTGAATACGTGTCCCGGTTACAGAGCACCAGAAGTGATGTCCGTCTGTTTTTTTCAAAATAAGTACAATTTTTGATCTTTCTTTATATTTCTTGGTTAGAGAATATCAATATTCAAGGACGCATGTAGAGTTTACAACTAAAATAAATAATGACAAATGTTTTTTTAATTTTTTTTAACCTGAGTACAGAGATTTATATTTAATAGGCTGGGGGTTTGTTGTGAGTGAATCTCCTCCTATAGTTTTTAACCTATTTTGACGTTTTAGGTGTCTTTCGATAGATCTTAGTCTTAAGTTGTTCTCCTCCCCCAAATTTCAATATGATAAAACATAAGGGAGGGGGAGTAGAAGGGATGAATGTTTTTACCATTAACCCTATGCTATTATTTATTAGCGAAATTATAAACTAAAAACATGCGACTTTATATTAAGAATTTGTTCTTATGACAAAAACATAGGCTACGTTTTGAATTACACCAATCAAATAATATCAGCTGTTATTGATAAAAACAAAAATAATTTAAAGCGAACTAAAACAAAAGTTTGTTTTTTTTTGTTAAGAAGTGTTGTGATTATTTGTTTTTGACAAAATGTGGGAATTATCAATTCGTTTTGACTGGCTTGTACCATGTTTTGTTTTTTAAGTTTGTTAAATTTTGCAATTTTTTTTCAATGAAGTTTTGTGAACTGTTTCTCATTACACTATTAATAGTAACAATGCCTACAATTAGAGGGAACAGTAACTTATCACCTCAACTACATGAGAATTATGCGTGGATTTAACAATGAGGAAACGAACATTGATTTGTATAAACGAGCACTAAGGATACCAGCCGAAGTTATACCATTTACATTGGACCAATGAATGAACGCTTCAAATCAATTTACAACACTGTTTAAATTTATAATATTTATATAATAAAATATTACTCAATTTCGAGCAGCAGGTGGGTACCTTCGTAATTATTTTTTAAATGAAGGACGACCATTGAG
Source organism: Aphrophora alni (assembly GCA_963513935.1). Lineage (NCBI taxonomy): Eukaryota > Metazoa > Arthropoda > Insecta > Hemiptera > Aphrophoridae > Aphrophora > Aphrophora alni. The sequence goes on from OY740774.1 coordinate 75,316,604, forward strand.
AAAAAAAATGGTTACCACTAAACATTTTACTTATAGCAACATTCTTTTAACTTCAGACATCTGTATGCAACGGAAAATATTAAACAAGTTGATGTGTGCCATCGGTTGTATCCAACTTGCGGTCAGTCCAATTTGCGGTCAAGGGTAAAACCGTCCATTTTGCGGTCACCCCAAAAATGTCGTGGGCTAATCGAAAGATATTTGTCCAATTTGCGGTCACATATTTGAACCCCATATAGCCATTTGTTTTTTTGATTCAATTCAATGTTTTTTGAGTCAATCCAAATTTATCTATAGTCTTATTTTAAAAATGTCTGGGACTGGCGAACCTTTAGTACGAAGTATGCTTGTAATGCGAAAGAGTATATTCTATAAATATTAGTATCTATTTTTGTTGTAGCTCTCTCCCTCTCTATTTATATATGTATACAGTGTTTGTTTATTATTCCCCCTTTTTTAGGCTCTATTTAAGTGAACAGAGTCGTTTGTTCGTTCTGACTGACTATCCTCTCGTCAAAACAGTGAATTTGGTAAGTATATTTGTTTGGTCCTGAAAAGGACCGTTTGTTTAAGGGAAAGAGCTTACGCTTTCTTTTCCGTCTTCTTGGGGAGGAGGACAGCCTGAATGTTGGGCAACACACTGCCTTGTGCGATTGTAACGCCGGACAACAGTTTGTTCAACTCCTCATCGTTACGGATGGCTAACTGCAAATGACGAGGAATGATTCTGGTCTTCTTGTTGTCACGAGCAGCGTTGCCAGCCAACTCGAGAACTTCGGCAGCCAAGTACTCCATAACTGCTGCCAAGTAGACCGGAGCACCGGCTCCTACTCTCTCGGCGTAATTTCCTTTCCTGAGAAGCCTGTGGATTCTGCCAACCGGGAACTGTGCACGTGAAGATGGCAAACGACTTGATTTGTGATTAGTAATTAACTATCTCTCAAGATGTGACCGCAAACTGGAAACCCTTCCACCTCCAGAACCTTGATCATCCTTCATAAAACTACACTTGACCGCAAATAGGACTGACCGCAAATAGGACTGACCGCAAGTAGGAGGACACCGTGCCATCATGGTACTTAGCCAGTTTCATCATACAATGTAATGCCCAAAAGTTGATGTCTTGGATATTGTAGGAAATGTTTAATTGTATTGATGAAGTCTCCACTCCCTACGCTCGCGTGCATGAATCGGCACTGACAGATATCGTAATTATATGAATATCACAATTTCTTGAGATGTCAGTATTCTAAATTACATTTTTGACAACAACTTCGCTAATATGTCATCGTAAAGAGAAGGCATGCAGGATTGAAATCTATACATTTGTATCTATTTCGTCTTATATAAATTGAAGAAAGAAATATGAACAAAAACTTTTGAAGTGAAAACTTCTATTGGCGCGTTGGGTACTTTTTGGGATGGACTTTTTTTAATAGAAATCGCGTCACGCGCACTACCGTAATGCAACTTTTGGGATGGACTTTTTTAAAAGAAATCGCGTCACGCACCGTACCGTACCGTAATGCAACTTTAATATATATAGACAACGGATACGCGTTCACAGCGTATATATAAACTCATATATCTACGAAAAATATTGCACAAACTTCCTCACATACCCATATATATTAAAACAAAAATCTACGAAAAATATTGCACTAACTTTCTCACATACCCATATATATTAAAACAAAAATCTACGAAAAATATTGCACTAACTTTCTCAAAATTCGCATACATATTTAAACTAGTATAAATAAAAAAATATCGCACAAACTTTCTCACATACCCATATATATTAAAACTAAAAATCTACGAAAAATATAGCACTAACTTTCTCAAACTCATATACATAGTCAAACTAAAATCATTGCAAAAAATATTGCACAAACTTAAGTTTTCACCTCTAACGTGTGGTCTTAAGCACACCCAATACTGTATATATATATTTTTAAATCCAACATTTTGAAACAAAGTAGATGGTCAAGAATACAACGTGTTCCGAGGAACAATCATCATGACTCATAAAGGCTGGCATTCCGATTGGGTATAGATGAATCTTCGGTCTAGAGTCTAGAGATTCATCAGTCGGATTGCCAATACTTCGGTAATTGAGATTGCAGTGGATCAGCTGCTGGCGCAGAAAAGCCTGACCTAGAAGATAGGGTTTCGCAGTAGAGTGGTTCCTGGAACAGAGAGACTGGTATCGAGTCCTGCGCATTTACTTGGTTTATTTATTTCAGAATATTTTTCTAAGACTAAGTTTTGGGTAATGGCGTTTCTGAGATCTCGGGAAAACCCAATAATGTATCGCACCTTGGAAATATATATTCCTCAATGGGTTTTAGTAATAGGCCTTGACCACCCCTATTTTAATTCGAGTTGTGTGTATTTACTTTCAATAATTAAATGTAAATCCTCCCTTTTAATTTATTATAATTAATTCATTAAGAGCTGGTTATCTGGAGTGGTTGTTGGTGTGAGCGGGATAGCAAAAATTTAAACCTCAATGGGGTAGGGTGAGTACGTTTGTAAAATATTTCTTGAGTAGTATAATTAGTTAATTAGTAATTGGTTAATTAGTTTGACCCGAAGTAACCATAACGTGTTACAAGAATCAAGTGAAAGTCGTTTGTTACGTTCCTACATCCCACAGGATTAAAGTATATAAGTCAAGTTAATCCTAGCACACCCACAAATCCTCAAAAGCCTGTCTTAAATATTAAATAAATAAACGTACTGTTGTATTATTTATCCAAAGAGCTTTTTTATGGAAGAAAAGTAGGAAAGGTAAAAGAGAACCAATTTAAATGTTACTCAACCGTATGGAAAGTTTTACAAGAAGCAGATTACAATCACCCAACGAACTGACGTCTGAATGCTCACCATTCTAGATGAGCAACAAAGTTCATATAAGGTTTACCACCTTATCAACAAGTAAGATTTTCACATTCACGCGTTTCTCCTTCCGTGGAAACAGAAGTGACAACGACAGCGATAAACTATTAGGTGTGCAAACTCTCGAGAGTAGTTAGCTAGGTTAAGACAGCAATGAATATTGCACCATGTTTTTGTTACCTTGGGTTAAGGTGTTTGTGTCATGCGCGTGGCAGGTGCGTACTGGAATCTCCACATAGAACTTGCAAGACGGTCACGTAGTACTGTAATTGCTTTCGACTTGTCTATCTATCTCTGTCTAGCGTACCATTCAGTTCAAGGTCAAGCTAGTTCAGTCTTCCTCTTTCATTCATTCTGGTCTTCTTTATTACATTTCGTATAGCGTTGAAATCGTTGCATAACGTACAGATTAAAACGATAGCTGTAAATTACGTCACGGATTTTTCATCTTCAAACACAACTATAGATCTATGATCTATTAGGTAAAAGGTAAAGGTGGTATCATTGTGTTCATACATATGTCCGTGAACAGTTTCAAGCAGTACTAGCTGAATGAAATGTAACAATAAAGTACAGCAAATAAAGTATCTGACTAACTAGTTTTTATATTAGATCTTCAAACGCGACAAAACATTCGATATACAATTTGTTTAATTAGGAGATGAATTTGATACCACAACGTATCATGTCCACCAGAGTGGACCAGAGTTCCTGATAGTTTCTGATTTCTAACAGTACAAGTAGTACAAGAATGTAGGTTCTTTACAGAAGCGAAAATTTAATACGATCGCCAATAAAATACACAGTTGTAGACACGACCAGTCTAACTGGACGGCAACATTGGCCGAATAAGAGGTTCGAGTAGGATAAACACAATACAAGAAATGACGTACACACGGTTTAATTGGACATTTGCTTTCATTGTGTATATAAAAAATAATGCACGACGTTTCGAAACTATAAATCAATTCCCGTTATCAAGTGATAAATTTAGACCATAAAAGTGTTCAAGTGTCATGTTGAGGTTGACTTAAATTCTCAAAATTTCGCGTATTAGTTTGTATATACAAATGATGGCAAATGTCCGATTAAATCATTTTAATATGAACTTTACATCATTAAAAATTAACTAGAAGACCGGAAACATATACGTACCAAAGCGGGAGATAAAAAAAAGAAAAAGAAATATCATTAAAGATTACTATTCCGGTTAATTCGCCGTAAGGCATAACTACAAGGTCAAGCGCTGCATTCTTGTAAGAGTTGACAGAAAGTTGTTCACCGCTATACAAGCGTTAGATATCTACCCCGATAGCACTAGTGCAACCTTTTTTTTTTTACTCGACCTGCTTAAGATTGGTTTACCTTTTTTTGTTTGACATTTCTTGTGAAAGTTTGAAGGTCTTTTAACATGAGCTTTTATTGAATGTTCGTATACAGTGCTGTTTTTCATAGTTCACGTGCTAAGTTTTTCACTTAATACCAATATATGATCCACACCCTCGAAACGTTGCTTATTAATTTTATATGCACTAATGATGACAAACTATTTCAATTGTTTTATTATTATTTGCTGTGTATTATTCAACTAAACACACAAATTTAGTAATAATATGCATATTTTATTTCTGCATGTAGAGGTACCAACCCGACATCTCTACGACGACAAATAGGGAAATTATTGTCAAAAATGTATTTTCAAACCCTGACTTATAGGCTACACACACACACACACGAGGGACATTAATGGCAACCCGACGTCAAGGAATTAATTTTATACAGGATTACGAGGATCACAATACCTGTGTAACAAATAAAACTCCTTCATCTACCAATAGTATTTAAAATTTCTTACAATTACCGTACCTAAAACTAACCTTAATGTGTGAGATTTAGAGGAGCTGCTTGTATTAAATTGTATGATGGGGTTGGGTAAGTACCATGATGGTGCCATTAACTTTTTTTCAAATTGTAGTTCCGATAACGCTAAACATAATCCGAAAGTTTTACATATTTCTAACGGTTACAAACATAATAAATTGTAGGACATTTATTCGGCAACCCTGTTTATTTACATATAAAACACAACAGGAAACATGTGAAAGGAAACTACAGTAACAAATATCTAGCAACAGTTAGCCGACACATAAATATAAGTAACCACAGTCTGATAACTTTTTCACATATTACAGTACTTTCTCGACTCGCAGATAATTCAAAGTTTTCTTATGGACAATACTAAAAAAAGATAAAAATTTGAGTATAATAAAAATGACGCATATCTGTAGACCAAAGTGTGGGTGTACATCAAGAGAATTGCCCAAAGTAGAGTCCAAGCACATAATAGAGGCATTAGAGTGTAAATGATAGCCTCTATAATGGCATTGCTATTGGAGCCAGCTGATTTATTGTCGAGTAGAAGATAAGTGTGGATTTTATCCACAAATACGGATAGTTTTGTTTATATTTGTTTTAAAATAGTCGTTTATATGTTGTAATCTGTGCACAAAATATGCACTAACTTTCTCACATCCATAGACAAAGCAAATATAATAATCTAGATAAAAAATTAGGGGTAAAAATTACAAGTTAAATAGTAAATATTCTGATTATTTCAAATTTTGCTGAAAAAAAAATCAGTTAAAAACCAACATAAACCGTTTATGTTTATTTCTTGTTTAAAGAAAAAAACATTTTGGGCATCATCTCCTCATAAAAAACGAAATAAAAAACATACAATAATGACCTCTAGACCTGTGGTCAAGAGAAAACCTATATGAAAGAGAAAGATCTAACACAAGACTAAGTGAAAAATGTGTAGGTTCAGCTAGACTCTTTTAGGATTGCTCTATTCGTACTCATTATATTGAGCCCCTGAAGATCAATATCGTGTATAGGCCTACAGTCGTAAAATTTCGCGATTTAGATAACATTTTATAAAATTTAAGATTTTTAGCCTAAACCTAATGAGCTAAACCTCAAGAAAAACATATAATTGATGTCATTTAAAAATATATAAACTATATCTTCTTTAAAATATTTTTGTTAAAAATATGACGTGAAATACGTTTTGACTATTTTGTATTGCTCAGTCCGACAGCGCTCATTACCGCCAAATTTTGGCTTTTTCCAAATTAACCCAAGCTCCGTAATTTATGGTGCTTTCGATTAGGCACATTGGTTTGGGTATGTGTAATTAGAGTTAAAGGTGCCTTTCTTATCTATTCCTCTCTTGTCGCCTCCACTTCCATGTCTCACACCAACATCATTCTAGGGTAATGTTGTAGAGAGAATAGGAAATCGTACAATTGGACCAACAACTTTATATCTCGTGCAACAGAGGTTCACTTTCCGTTCTTAATGCACAAATAATGCTATAGGTTTCTTGAGACTACAAAACGTTAGTACAATTAAAAATGAGGTCGGTATTTTTGGTAAGTAAAACATTCCCAAACAATCACTTGAAGCCCAGTGGTAAACATGATCATTCTCAGAATTTGATAACAGAATGACGACCGCTTCTGTCATTATCGCTATTTATTAAAATGAATAACTCTCGCATAACGCTTTCGACTGCGGCGACCAAACTAAAACCACAAATATAGTATCTTCGAAACATGTGAAACGATTTTAATAATTCTTAAATAATATTTTAATTATCTGTCAGTTTTGTTGTTGATAAAATGCATGCTGTTAAAAAACATACGGAAGAATTTATTTTCTCTTAATTACTACAAAATAGTTGAAATCATTGCCCAAATAAAAAAATAAATAAAAAAAAGTTGAATTTCGTGTACGATTCAAAATAATTGTTTACAAATTGTATTACTGACTAAACACATTGTCGCTGAAAATTTTAAGAAAAAGCAAAAATGTTGGAAAATTTCTCTTTACTATTTTTCAGCAGCAAAAAAGAGGTTAAAACTCGAGAACTACTGCGGCGATTTGAAACACTTTTCAGTTCTTAAGTAGAGTTTAAAACGTCTATTATCCTTATCACTAAATGAAAATATTACAAAATGAGTAAAATATGTTGTCCCGTAAAACAAATATGTGCATAACTTACTGAATAATTTTAATCAATCAAAGCTTAAACCTGACCAGATATCATACCGACATAGACAATCAAATTGCATTCAGATCGGTTCAACTCTTCTCGAGTTATAAACTAACCGACGACCCATACATTGCATTTTATAGGTAGAGATTTGGGGCGATGTAGCTCCTTCATTACATTTTGATAAAAGATAAGTAAGGTTATTTGAAGAACATTTTGCAAGACACCTGTTTATACACAAGCCCCCCTTCATATAGTTCTTGTTAATATACAGCTGTCAAGAAAGTTGCTCCGCCTTACAAAATACGCTCTAAGCTTGGTACTTAGTTAGGGATATCCTTAATCTGCATATATTTGCACGTAGACGGGAATATTTATGATGTAGATAACGCATCTGGAACCGCTAGCTACTGAACTGCCGCAGCTAGCTTTATCCCCGAGTCCAAGTAGCAATTATTTTATATTGATAGTTATTCAACATACCAAAACCTATAATTAGAGTTTTTTCTTGAATGAACATGATTCACAAACATGACTTTGGTAATTGAATTAATGTAAGTGAATTGACCGCGGGAAGAAATTTTGTATTTCTAAATAATCAAGACTTAATATTTATATATAGTTTTTTATATTCACTGAATTGCTTTTTTTTTAAATCTACTTTAAAATATATATTATTATATTCATATAATTATTAATTTTTAAACCTACTTTAAAATGTATATTTTTTTATATTCACTGAATTACTATTTTTTAAATCTACTTAAAAATATATATTTTTATATTCATTGAATTATTAATTTTTAAGTCTTATTTTAAAATATATGTTTGTATATTCACTGAATTATTCTTCTTTTTTTTAATCTACAGTATGTACTTTATTATATAAAAAAAAATTTATTGACTGAATTATTAATTTTTAATTCTACGTTAAAATTTAGATTTTGTATATTCAATGAATTATTAGTTTTTAAATCTACTTTAACATAAATATTTTTTATTCACTGAATTATTAAATATTCTTTAAAATCAATGTTTTTCTATATTCACTGAATTATTAATTTTTAAATCTACTTCAAAATATATGTGTTCTATATTCACTGAATTTTTTTTTTAATGTACAACACTTTAACTTTTTTTTATATATTCACTGAATTATTAATTTTTTAATCTACTTTAGCTTAAATATTTTTTTATTCACTGAACTATTAATGTTTAAATATACTTTAAATGAAATGTTTTTATATTCCCTTATTTATTTATTTTTAAATCTACAGAACTTTAAAATAAATATTATATATATTCACTGAATCATTATTTTTTAAATCTCCTTTAAAATATATAAATTTAGTGAATTATTAACATTTAAAATCACTTTAAAATACACATTTTTTAATATGGGCAGAGGTCATAATGCCGTTTTTTATGTATATGAGAAATGTGTTTGGCAACTACAAATACATATTTACTATGTAACCTATATTTTTAAAACATTTCATAAATAAAACACAGCAATTGAAATTATTAAAAACAAAATAGTAAAATATTTTCTTATTACCTTTTCCTTATTTTTCAAAAATTGAAAAACCTCTCACCTCTCACTTATAAAAAACTACAAAAATTAACGTAACATAGTGATCTTAGCCCTCGAATACTCTATTAGGATTCGATAAAAAAGAGACTGGATAGGAAAGATAAAAGAGAAGGATCTAACCCAAGACTAAATGACAAAAGTGTAGATCCATCTAGATCCCTAGGGATTGACATGCCTGTGCTCACTAAAGAGAAACCCTGAGGGCATAATAAAACAAAACACTAGATTGCTTAACTTCCTACTTCTTCATTACATAATATAATACAGATAGACAAAATACAAACAAATTTGTAACATAGTTGTAAAAATAATAAATATTACTGGGGCAAAAACATGTTTAACTTTCTCACCTAAACATCATCAAAAGGAAATAACTATCCAAAACTATTCGTCTAAACATTTCTGTTCGATAGTTAGTAAAAAGTGAAACCCACGGAAATATCTTTGATAAATATTTGTATATTATTTAAATAGGACCTAAACTTGCTTGTGCCGTAAACGCATCTTTAGCGTAAATCGTATTTCATTAAAATCTAGGTTTTAATGACCCCAGTCAAGTTTCATTTTGTATGTTTTATCAATTTCGTTAAAGGAGATTTTGATAAATAGGATATTTATATTTTCCTGTGGAATGTACCTCCAAATTATCGAAAAAAGTTTGGAGATATAGGCCTAGTTAAAATATGCAAAATAATCCAAATTTGATTTAATTCTATCTAAAGGTTTCGTATGTAGAATACTTCACAGACGACAAAGAGACATCATTCCTAAAACCACTTTTTTGGACTCAAGGGACGTCAGATTAAATTTAAATATTTTCTGGCCAGTCCAGATTAGAAACGAAAAACTATTTAAAAGTTCAACAACAGCTGACTCAAATTAAATTACAGAAACGTAATTAGGATTTATAGACAATCATAACAAAAGTGGCTCTGGAGTGGACTCACCAGAGGGTGTTCCAAAACTACATGGATACTTACGATTTTAAAGTACGCCTGGGTATGGATAAATCCTTGGGAGACGCGAAGAAGGTTAGGTTAAGGGGTAAGAGAAGAAGGTTGCCAGAAATAGAATCAGATGAGGAAACATATAAGAAAGGTCCTATGTTGCAGAATAGAAAGGTGGGATTGATTGCGTACCCTTAAGCAGGAAAGAAATTATTTTTGTTTTGTGAAAATGTTTGTATTGCTATTTTGATGGTTTTCATAATTTTTAAATATTTTATGTCTGTCTAATAATCAATTTTGTATTATAAATGCTTGAAGGGGTTATTAAAATTAATAACCCCTTTGAATAACCCCATTGAAGGGGGGACAAATCGGTTTAGGGAAAGAAATAAATACAAAAGTTAAATTTGTTAAATAGTGTTGCATAAAGATCAATTAAAGTTGCTGAGATCAATTTGACATTAGTTATTAATTATATTGTTGGCAAATGATTAGAGTATGTTGTAGCCCATCTTTTTTTTCCAACGCATTTAAAAAATTGAATAATAAAGTTTATTATTAATTTCCATTGGTTTGTTGTATCGTTTCGTTAACCATAACATGAAGCCAACAGTCGCTGAAGTGTACCCCTCCCCCCTTCACAATACAATTTATTCCTGTATCTTCCAAATATTTAAACTAAATCCAATGTTTTAACTTCTGTCGTCCATATAAGAGTTTAACATTTAATCACGGTGGTTTGACACCAGCGAGACTGTCTGGAAACCTCAGTTACTCTAGAACTATGTTCGTCATAGAAATTCATTTACCTGAAGGAAGAACTGTTTTTATTTACCCAAAAATATTTACTCTTATAAGAATATTTACAAGAAAGTACTATTATATCACATGAATATTAACAGTGTTTCTAATAAAAAAATAATTTTATGTTTCAGGATACTGGCTGACAATCGATTCGAAAAAATACACCCGAAGGCGTTTTCATCTAACAGTCATTTGAAGAGATTGTAAGTAAACTTGTGTTTTTATGTCCTATGTAATGGGTACAAAATAATCTGAGTTTTTATGTCCTGTATAAAAACAGTATAACATGTACACAATATCCTGTATAACATGTCCACAATATACTGTCTTTTTACATCTTATATAACAAGTACACAATATCATGTGTAATATGTCCACAATATCCTGTCTTTTTATATCTTATATAACAAGTACACAATATCCTTTGTTTTTATATCTTGTGTAAAATGTACACAATATCCTGTGTAACATGTAGACAATATCCTGTATTGTATTATGACTTTTTAATTATAATTACAAGTCTTTTGGTTAATTAAACTGAAAGAATCTATTGTGTGGAATTCCAGTAGTCCTGTGGAAAAAAAACATGTTTAAAATAAAATTTCAAAAATAACCAATTTGTAATACTAAGATGATTTTATTTCTGATGTGCTACACAAAGTTTGCAAAAGTTTAGATGATAAATTCTACAAACATATTTTGGAAAGCAAACATATTTTAAACCATATAAATAAATAATTTATGATTGTAAAATTTTAAATAATAAATTTATTTCTATAAATAAAACTACAATATTTGCTTAAATTGATAGATTTTTTTAAAGAACCTAATTTAAAAAAAAGTATATTTATACAATGATTCCAGAACAATTTTATTCTTTCAGATAATTAGATTGTTAGCGTAGTTTCACTTGATTGAAAAATTTCTGTATCTCTAAACTGGTGCATATAATATTTAAATAAGTCGTATAAAACAATCAAATTGTTCAAAGTTGGTTTGACAAATATATATATTTAAATTTAATATTTGCTCTTGTTAATTTACAAAAATTTGAGAACCTTCTAAAGCAAAATTTATATTTTGAATTTTGCAAAATCTAATAGGTCGTCAAAATAAGATTTATCCATTGGTTTCAGGGTTACTTTGTTTTTACAAATCTTTAAATTGGAGGCATTAGAGAACATTTATTTAAAAGAAAATAATAAGATCTGTAAAATATCGACTTAAAATATGACCCCCTCCCCCTGGGATCTAGTAACGAAAATGAATTTGTAAATGACCATCACAAAGAGTATTTTACTGTAGTACTTAATTCGAGTACATTCTTCAGCCACTCCTAGTTATTACCTTAACTTCTCCTGACACGTTTCGGAATAACTCCATCTTCAAAACTTGTTACGTACTGCTTCGTCCTATAAACAAGTCGTCTTATATAACCTAAGTAACCTCCCCTCCACTAACTATAGTCCCCACCTTATTGTGTGATTGGTTGACACCTTGCTGTTCTTCTATTTATTAGTTTCCTAAATTCGGAGTTTCAATTAAGTTTATCCAATAATACGTACGACCTAGCTAAACTTTAGATTGTAATCAGTTATATTATATTACTTTGATTGCTACATATTTGACACACTAAAAATAAACATGTTTAGTTTGACATGGAATCTAGCAAACCGCGGGGCTCCGTTGTGTTTCGCCTTGTGGTGATTTCAAATTCGCAGTCTGTTATTTCCATCTGAAAGAATAGCTTATCAGAAAGGTCTGTTTTACGAAGTATTGTGAATGTCTAGAGGACCTGTTTGATTCTGAAAAGTTTTGCAACTACACAGTGTACTTCAAGGGATCGAACAGGGCAGTTGTGTTTTTCTGTGTTTTCTTATCTTTCGGTTTTCCCCAAAAAAATGATAAGCTAACCTCGTTTAAGAATGGTCTAGTGGCCCGAAGTGGGTACATTAAAAACTGCTGCAAATTTGCCTTACTATGATTTAATTACGTGTATAGGCCAAAGTATGGCTTCCTAACCACGTTACGCGATCAACCGCCATTTGCTCCTAAATTATTAAGAATAATGTACAATAGTTTAATTTGTATTTTGTATTAGTGTTTATCAAAGCTGGCTAGTGTTATCAATTAGGCTGATGTTGAGACAATATCTGAGTATGGCCATTTTGGCTAACGATTCAATTTCTGGGTGAAGTAACATGTTTTCCCTTAATATAAGCACACTTCCAAATTATGTTAAGTTGAGTTAATAAGCGCTTTTATTATTAAGTACCCATAACGAACCTTCCATGTATGCCGCTAAGTGCCTGTTTTCTTTACATCGTTGACCAGGTATCTTGAGGGAAGTGAGGAGTTACGATTATAGAGGTACCGATTAGAAAAGAACCGTGCCCCTGTTGTGTCTCGCGCATGTAGAATGATGGGAAAGGAAAGCCCGAGTTAGGCCAGACATACCCAGCCGCTGCTTCATTGCGTAGGGCTTATTATTTTCTTCTACAAACATACTACAGCGCTAAAAAAACTGTGAATGTGTATCGTTATGTTACTGACAACTACAATTAGTAAATTTAAAATATTTTACAAAATAAAAGACGTAAAATGACATTAAATTATTGGTTTTACATTCCTTTATACTATGGCTAAAATGTAACAATTTATCCCCATCACCGCTCCAATCCCCTCCCCACCATCGCCCCTACATGCGTGCGCGAGCCACTCTCGAGATGACGGTTCTGCGCATGTTTCTTTCTATCTGGTAGGCCTATAATAGCGAATCCTGGTTACGAAAGATAGAATTACAACGAATGGAACTCGATATTCTGACCATAAAAATCATCGTGCTGGCTTACGTCCACAACAGGCTTGCCCGAGCCACTCTCGAGATGAAGGTTCTGCACAGGTTTCTTTCTATCTGGTAGGCCTATAATAGCGAATCCTGGTTACGAAAGATAGAATTACAACGAATGGTACTCGATATTCTGACCATAAAAACCATCTACGCTTGCCCGAGCCGTCATTGCTCCTTCTCATTTATTGAAGTCTAAAAATACAAGAGAAAAAGCCGTAGATTGATATTACGATTAGAATAATGCAACTATCTCATGCAAATAGATCAGCCATCGATTGTTCAGGTATGCTGTCACGTAAGATTATCCTCATTCTATCATCGGGCGAATGTATCAAAGGAGGTTTTTCCTCATGGTAAAACAATCTTCTGTGATTTGCCTTGGAGCTTTGCCCATCGTAAACAATTTTTCATCTAAAGAAAAAACTACCGTTAATTAAATACATAATAAACTGCCAAGCAATAAATATAAACCGGCTTAATGATTTAGCCTAAGGTAACTGAAGTAAATATAAGATTGATAGTAAATCATTAATCAATTCAGTCTTTATAAGGTAAGATTATTTAACAGGAGTATTAAACAGAGCAAATGTTTGCCAGGTGTATTAAACAGCTAGAGCTTCCTATTTAAGCAACTTCGTTAATACATTTCTACTCAATCATTATCGACGCTTCGGATAATGAATTGAGAGTAATTTTATTACCTTTTACAGACAAAACAATTCCCATTCTAATGTATTTTAATTTTGTTGACGATTAACAAATAAAAAAAACACTTTATTTGATTAAAACAACGTTTCAGTTGCCAAGTCATCGTCTTTAGTTGTCACATGGTACTCCAAGAACTAAAACATTTGTTCTAAAAAGGTTTTTATAATGATATCACTTAGTCAGTGATATCATTTAGTCATTGAAAGGTAATCTTGTTCAAGTAAAGTATTTATTGGGAACAATTGTGTTTTATGCCATATTTCATTACAGTTTCCAGAAGTATTGCTCCTTTTTAATTAAATGTATTGTTTCAATAAGTATTAAGACGGGGATGATTACTCAGGATCTAGTGGCAATCTCAAAGGACCCTACATTAATCTACACTTTTTCATGTAATCTTGGGTTACATCTCTCTCTTTCATTTTCCCTATCGTTTCCTTTACTAGGTTTTGACCATTATAGTATTAGCGTATATTTAAGGTCTAAGAGGTTTTATTTTATGTTGTTGTTTTTCCTTTTATTGTTAAGTTAGATATTGTGGTAACTCCAAAATACCTGTTCGTTAGTTATATGTAAAAAACCAACAATAAATCGGCTATTGGTGATGTTATAAAGTACGTAATTTCTCAAAATCGGTTCTACCGATTTCGTTAAAATCTTTAGTGTAAAAAACAACTTTTTTATTGACACGTGAAAATATCATTGCAAAAGTAATGAAATGTTTGGTAAATATTTATTTTTTGAATCGGTTTTAAAGCGAAAAGATATCATATAGGAAATTACTGGTTGAAAGACATTTTTAGAGTATATCAAAGTTACATATAATTTTAAATAATTTAAAAGTTAATCTCATTGTAGCATTCATAAACCCGTCCCTTCAATTTCGGACTGCACCTTTACCTCAAGTGATTCGCAAAAAACCTAATCTCTCAGTACGAAATCGGTAGCCAGAATCGGTTTTCTGGGAATACAACCAGAACTTGTTTTGAATGATACAACCAGAACCATATCTCAAATGATATAGTCAATACAGTTATCTCAATTTAAACTATGATAGATCAAACCAACTTGATAACTAAAACATTATGAGTGGGGATCATTCCCTCAAGCAGTGTACACCGAACCCTTTAACAATGAACATGGGGGACTATATTATTTTATCATAATTGTGCCATTATAAAGTGTGTCTACGTGTTTTATTTGTGTGTTTGTAATGTGATGTAGATATTTGATTTTGTGACTGTGTTTGTGATCTGACGATGACAATATAATTGTCGAAACTGGTAATCTTATAAACAACAGGAGAGATTGTGATGGACCTAAAAGGTAATAATTTTAATTTATACTAGTGATGTGTGAGTTCGAATTAAAAGACTCGGTTAATACGAGTAACAAAATCCTCGGAACGTTCCGATTATTAAAATCCTCGATGTCGGAATAAAATATTCGGACAAAATATTCGTAACTAGGAACAAGGAGACGATGTAATATTCGTTAATAATTTCTCTGATTGGTAAAGCTGAGTTCGAATCCGAAGCGCAAAATCATTCTGCGCATATATTCGAAATAGTAATACGAATATTGAAATCATTTGAAACCGTTTAATTTGATTATCCATTTCACCCGAGCATCAACATCGCTAATTTATACACAATCATAGATGCTAAAATTGCAAAAATTTTAACACAATTTGTATTGCAGCTCAGGTCCTGCCTGGTAAGAAATTTTCTTTTATTGTCTTAATAATTGTTTGTTTTTATTTGTTGCCACACAAAGACAGGTTTTCCGATCCACAAGCCGTCATAAAACTAGCTTAATAGAGAATCCTCACATCATGAATATGCAGTTTTCAACGTCTAAAACCATTCCTCTTGAACACTAATTAATCCAAACACTCTAGGTTACATATTTCAGATATTACAAAACCCGTTATAAAGTTTTTTTGAAAAATAATTCTAACAAAAAAGACTAACCCGTTGGTTTAGATACTACCATTAACAAAGCACTAAAACTAGGCCTACCACTACAATCAATGTTTTATTTTAATTATGTGCAAATGACTAGAATACATCAAAGCCTCTAAGGACAGGATGACTCTGCGATGTGCAGTCATTATCTCTTCTGCTAAATCATTGCTATTAATAGGAACTCTGGGTCTGTGTCTCCGGTGGAATGTGCTTCTATACAACTAATGGTAATTGCTAAGTAAACTCCATTAAGTTATTTAAATGGATATTAAATATTTCTTCTTTATGGATATATTGGACACGGCATCTGGATAGCTTCTGACAGATTGCCAGATGGGGAAAAGAGTACTATAAATCCATCGGGGGAATTTATAAATTTGTCAAACAACTTGCCTGCTGCTAGTATATTTGCCAGGATAAAATCTGATCTCCTTTTGGTGTTTTTTTTAATCAGCTGATTTGCATACCGTAACATTTGGATTAATGGTTGCAGGTCGCAAACTGCACAAAATCAACTATGTTAGACTTATTTGGAAGAATCTTCAGAAAACGGTTTCAAATTGCATTAAAAAAATTTCTGAACATTTTTTTTTTCTTATACTCTCATAGATCAATCGACAATAATAATCAAATAAATTGTACAAAAATATTGCATGAACTTTCTCACTCACCCATGAACAAAATCAAATTAAAACGAACCTAAACAATCGCAAATATGTCAGTATGGTGGTTGTCAATCAAAAGTAAAAATTAATCATGGATGACCTGTGAGAAAATATTTAAACAAACACTATATTTTTTTCGCAGGTTCCTTAAACAAGTCTCAGCGTGAATCATGTTTGATTGACGGAATCAAGGTTATTTTTTTTATTTATTTTTTTTGCCAGTTATTTTGGAACCGTTATTTTGATTACGTAATCAATTTTAATTTTTGTGTTTTGTCACTTGTTTCGGAAGCGTTATTTGGTTTATCTCTTCGTGTTTTTTAAAGTTTTTATCAGTTATTTCTTAACCGTTATTTTGTTTATGCAGTGAACGTTCATCTTTGTTTCTTGCCAGACATTTTAGAAGCGTTATTTGGATTACGTAGTCAATATTACTTTTTGTGGTTTTCCTGTTGTTTTGAAGCCGTTATTTTCTTTATGAAGTCAAGGTTTTTAAGTTTTTACCAGTTATTTCGGAACGATTATTTAGTTTTGCAGTCAAGTTGTATTTTTGTTTTTTTGCCAGTTATTTCGGAACCGTTATTTTGATTACGTAATCAATGTTAATTTTTGTTTTTTGTTAGTTATTTCGGAATGGTTATTTTGTTTACACAGTCAGAGTTTTTAAGTTTTTACCAGTTATTTGGGAACCGTTACTTAGTTTTGAAGTCAATGTTCATTTTTGATTTTGCCGTTGTTTCGAAACCGTTATTTTGTTCACACCGTCATGGTTTATAAGTTTTTCCCAGTTATTTCGGAACCTTTATTTTGTTTACGCAGTCAAGGTTTTTTGTTTCTTGTCAGTTATTTCGGAACAGTTATTTTGTTCATGCAGCATGGGTTTTTTGATTTCTTGCCAGTTAATTTTTAACTGTTAATTTGTTTACGCAGTTAAGGTTTTTTGTTTACTTGCTAGTTATTAGAAACCGATATTTTGTTATGAAGTCAAGGTTTTTTTTTACTTCTTGCCAGATATTTTGGAACAGGTTTTTTTATCTTGCCAGGTACTTCGGAACCGTTATTTTGTTTGCAATGTTTTACTTCCAATTCACTCAATAACGTAGGTTTTTCCTCTGTTAAAAATACAGGAATAAATTCGTCTCATAAGGTTGTTAAATCAGTCAATTGACTTTTGTTAGGCACATTCTAATTAAAGTAGTTGGACTGAACATTGTCTGAACGCCATTAATAACACCTAACAAATATCTACTAACGGAACTCATATACATTTTGTATTTAATTGGTTTTTTTATACTATACCCACCACAGCGTATCCCTTGTTCTTCCTTTTTTTTTATTTGGCAACCACAACATATCGCAGCAAACAGAAACAACAAAAAAATACGAAATTTACGGTTTTTTAGTGGCCATCAAAGATAAATAAAATCACAAACAACACACACAAAACCCGGACACGAACGAATTATCATAAGTTTCCCGATGACCGACAACACTTCGTTTCTTCAGAAACTGTTTTATATTATGTGCCTTCCGGTGGACGAAGGCTTACTAAGTCGCAATGTAGTCACATAAGATCCATTTGTGTCGCAGTGACAAGAGGCTAAACACCCATGGACCCAAAAACACTAACTAACGTCGTAATGTTAGGATCTTATAAGTTGTCCAATCTTTGCGATCTGAACCGCTGGATGTGGATCTTATCAGTTGTGCAATCATTGTGAAGCCGTAACCGCTAGATGTGTTGTGGTTAACAATCAAAAACACCTAAATTACGCTGTGTTCAAAATAAGTTGGGTGTGATCTTAAAAAACAATTAAATAAATTACACCACTCCTGAAAACAAAAAGTGTCTTTAGACCAAAAATATTTTTTTAATTTTAAAATAATCAAAATAATTTTTAACTAATGTAACTTTTTCTCAAAATCAGCAATATTTTGAGGTATATAAATATTTAAACTTAAACACTGTCCCAATTTAATCATTTCATTCATTGGCCAAATTGTAAATGTTATAACTTCGGCTGGCATCGTTTATACGAATCAATTTTCTTAATTTGTTAAGACCACGTTTAATTCTCACGTATTTGCGGTGATAAACACGCCTTCGGTATAAGTTTCTGTTCCCTCTAATTGTAAGCATTGCTACTGTAAAAAGTACAATGAGAAATAGTTTAATAAACTTAAAATAGTTCATGGAAAAAACATTGCATATTTTATTACCAACTTGATAAAACCTCATTTTTAAACATTGTATGAGCCAGGCAATACGAACTGATAAATACCATATTTTGTCAAAAACAAATAATCACAACATAAATATCAACACTTCTTTAACAAATAACCACATGTTTCTTTAGTTTGGTTTATATCATTAACAGCTGATATTATTTGATTGGTAAAGGGTATGTTTTTTCTTCATAAGACTACATTTTTAATATAAAGCCAGATTTTTTTCAATTGCAGATGTTTAATTACATATTCCTCAGTAACAATTAGTATTGGGTTAATTGTAAAAATTTTCATCCCTTTCTTATGTACTATCGTTATAAAAGTGGCGGAAACAACGTCAGGCTGACTCTCTCCAACGACTTTTCAAACGTCAAAATCTGTGTAAAACTTTAGGTCACACAAAAAAACCCCAAGTGTAATAAATAAGTATAGATACTATCCTAGCATTGATCCATACTTT
This sequence comes from Aphrophora alni, assembly GCA_963513935.1. Lineage (NCBI taxonomy): Eukaryota > Metazoa > Arthropoda > Insecta > Hemiptera > Aphrophoridae > Aphrophora > Aphrophora alni. The sequence continues at coordinate 75,335,787 of OY740774.1, forward strand.
TACTAAGCGACAAATCAATCCGCCTTCTAAGACAGAGAAGTTTACAGTATAATATTTATGTTATGGATCCTCGGATTTATTTTTAAACTATTTACACTCTCAACTCCCACGCTTTACTCTTTGAATTTATTTCATTTTTATTAGACGTCCAGTATTTTCACACCCTCTACAATTCCCTTTATATTAGAACGCAAGAAAACTTTTTAAACTTTTCTAATAAATGAAGTACTCAAGAGAAAGTGTTGATATAAATTATATTTATAAAGTTATTTATACTGAAGTCAGTTTTATTTTAATTTAAGAAATTGAGAATAGTCAGTTTATATTTCTTTAAGTTTATATTAGTTAAAAAATAATGTTTAGAACCCAATGAATCTAAATATGCGTCCATCGTCAATGTTTTATCTGTACTAGAACAGATGCAAAAATTAGTTATTCATTTAGAACCCTATTGAAATAATGAAAAAATCGAATTGAAAATGTCAAAATGGCAGCCGAATCTTGTATTTTATTCAACTTATATCACTAAATTAAATAATATTTCAAGTGAAAAACATACGACCTGACTGGGAATTGAACTCAGGACCTTTGGTTTACGCGCTAATGCTCTATCAACTGAGCATCCCTAATCGCTTCCCAGCGTAGGACGTACACTTCTCATTTGACTTTGCTTTTGCTGCAGTTTTGGAGTTATAAAAGTAATTATCTTGTTACAAGTGACATTTAAATTAATATTTACTCAACTTGAAGCCCTTACGTAAAGCAAAGACTAGTGAGAAGTGTTCGCCCTATGCTAGGAAGCGACTAAGGATAGCTTTGTTTGTAGAACATTGGCGCGTGAAGCCAAAGGTCCTGGGTTCAATTACCAGTCTAGGACTTATATTTTCACTTGTAATATTATTTAATTAGTAATACTAGCTGGTATGAAAAAGGTATAAGTGTTAAAATGGAAAGAATTTTTAAAAAAATCATTAAATTGAATACAATTTTTGAAATTTTAATTCTGCTTGGTATCAATCCCACCTTTTTACGGTGACAAACAGCGAAATTGTTGTCAACGTAATTTAAAACCGTGCCCTTCAAAAGTAATATATAGTTATGGGATCCGGCAGGGTTTAACTCCCTTACGCTTATCTATTTATAGGGGACGGAAATACACATTTCGCTTAATAATGTTTTTTTCTTCTAGTTTTACGGTAAATACACATAGAATAACGAGAGATGTTTAAATTAAATTTAAAATGAAAACACGCTATTGTAGGACTAAAATGGGTTTCACCCAGCTCAGTCATTCAATGTAATAGAAGCCAATCATTTATATGTAATGCCCAAAAGTTAATTTCTTGAGCTTTGTTAAATTGTAGATGAGGGGATCTTATTCATTAGAGTAAGTTTATTTAAAACAGTTCTTACTCATGTTCTCTGGACTTCTTAATTGTAAATATCACTACTTTCTTGATGCCGATGTCGGCTAAGCCCTAACGGCCTTCGTAGATGTATATACGTATATTAAAAAGTCTCCTCATGGGTTCGTCTCGGTATTCGCCCCCCCCCTGGTAGGCTCTACACTTTGTCAAGTTCAGGTTGGCGGGTGGAACCGGGCTACTTGAGGCCACCCCTATAATCCCTCGCCGCGTCCGCCTGAGCTGTACGCTGCCTAGGCGATGAGTCACCTACTGGCTGTGCTTATACAAAGGTACACTTTCTTAACAGAATAATAATTTAACATGTTTAAAAGTATATTTGAAATCTAATAAAAAAGTTATGAAAATGATACCTAACTCGATCTAGGTATTAGAACATCTATTACAAACTTTATTAAGAATTGTTTACATTGTGACTGCGACTTTTTATTTAGACAATTTAGAAGGCAAGTTTTAAGATGTAATGAATATTAAAAGCTTTACTTAGTTCAGACCGCTGTAGGTTTAATAGTTAATAAACTATTGTGTAGTATTGTATTTTTATTGTTGTGTAGTATTTGTATTGTTATATTGCATTGTATATAGCATATTGTGTATATAACTTTTTCTCCGATTGTTATTGTAATTTATATTAGACACATTATAACACAGTAAAAGATTTACTATTATTAACAAATTTTACGGTCAAATTACTTTTACCTAAACAGTCCCTAAGCAATGCTTTTAATATTCATTACAGCTTAAAACTAGTCTTCTAAATTGTCTAAATAAAAAGTCGCAGTCACAATGTAAACCATTCTTAATAAAGTTCGTATTAAATGTTCTAATACCTAGGTAGAATTTGGTATCATTTTTCATAACTTTTTTATTAGATTTCAAATATATTTTTAAACATGTTAAATTATTATTCTGTTAAGAAAGTGTACCTTTGTATAGACACAGCCAGTATGTGACTCATCTCCTAGGCAGCAAACAGCTCAGGGGGACGCTGCGATTGATTATAGGGTGGCCTCAGGTCGGCCCCGGTCCAATCGCCAACCTGAACTTGACAAAGTATAAGTTGTACACTCGCGACGCACTGGACTTGCCCCTAGATCTCGTAACTATACGAATATCACATTTTCTTTGAAGCGGGATACGCTAGCGTCGGTAACGTGGACCTGCTGGATCTTTTATATCACGTTTTTTGGCCGATCAAGGCTCAAAATACATTATTGACAATAACTTTGCCATTTGTCATCGCAGGGAAGTGGGGTGTCAAGATATGCGAATTAAAATCTGCAAATTTTCGATCTAATTTAGTGTTTTATATGTTGTATAATATAACAGATATGAGCTAAAAACTGATTAAAATATGAGCACTAGGGTATACTATACCAAATGCCATGTTCCTATCTTAACGTTTATGAACTCTATCATGTTTGCAACGACGATGTTGAAATTTATTCTATTTCCTGAGACCGTGAAAAGTAAAGATCAGTCAAAAACAGAGGTCGAAATTTTTGGCATTTCCAAACTTGCCCAGTACTTCCTATATTATGTAAATAACAACAATCAATTCAGTTTAGTTTCACGTTCCACGCCTATAACTATCAATTAAACTATTGAGCTTTAATTATGACCTTGGTTTCAGATCACTTCAGAACTGTGGCTTGGTTGATGTTCCTTGGGAGGCGTTCAACTCTCTCACTCAGTTGACCTCATTGTAAGTATTCCATACATTAAATTATCATATAGACTATACACTTTAAATAATGAGTAAACATTACAGCAGTTTTTTAATATGTGTTGAAATTATTTCCAAACTATTTTGTGGACATGTATAAAGTGAGACAAAATCGTCATGGGACTTTGTTAGATACAGGTATGGTCCCTTCTCGCTCGCGTGCGTGAGTTGTCACTAATTTAGGAGGGTGTCGAACTTTTCACCAAGATACTTTACGGAATTCTTCATCAGAACTGTCTCTGCACCAACAAACTTGCTGAACCGTCTGAATCCGAAGTCTTGTTAGATGCCTCACTCTATTTTCTGAGATGCAAGACAAAGCCCATCCAAACGAAAACCCTTCTCATCGCTTAGTTTATTTTTCATTGCATACCTGGCAATTACTGAACCTACCCTATACTTCGTATACTGAGTAAGGAAATATCTATGTTCAGTTGTCACAGAAATATCCTTTTGGGGTCCTTTCAGTCGAAAAAATTGGTTTAGAGATTGATGACTGTTAACTATCTGGTATGTAACTGGTCCTTGGAATGTTCTAAGAATATTTGATGATATCGCTCTGGTACTTAGACAGAGTTTTTTAATTGTTTATTTTTCATTGTGAGTTATTTCTTTGATGCAGTAACTTCTACTTTGTTACATTGTTCATAATTTCAATATATGTAAAGTGTAAAAAGTTGATTTGTGTTTTTCGTTGTTGTTTAAATACCAAAGCCCTTTCAGTCATCATCGCCTTATACAAAAAAAGTACATATTAAAATAAGAACATAAAGACTCGAATACTCAAATAGCGTCTGAGTCGGGGGAGAGAGAGAGAGAGAGAGAGAGAGAGAGAGAGAGAGAGAGAGAGAGAGAGAGAGAGAGAGAGAGAGAGAGAGAGAGAGAGAGAGAGAGAGAGAGAGAGAGAGAGAGAGAGAGAGAGAGAGAGAGAGAGAGAGAGAGAGAGAGAGAGAGAGAGAGAGAGAGAGAGAGAGAGAGAGAGAGAGAGAGAGAGAGAGAGAGAGAGAGAGAGAGAGATTTGATTACATGAAAAAATGTTATAACCAGCTTGAGCTCTCGGGGTTGTTATGCAAGTTTCAATTTGTATTTAATATACAGAAAATAAATTAAATTCATATTCTAATCGCCTTTTTAAAATTTGTTATACGAGGTGTCCCACGAAGAGGTTGCTATTTTTTAATTAATACGCCGGACTTATGGAACACTTTGCAAACTTGACATTTCACAAAGATATCAAAAAAAGGACCCTCAAGTTTCATTTTTGTATGTGAATAAAAAAAAATGGCCGAATTACAAAATAAAGGTACGTTTTCGCCAAGATAATTTTATTTGCGTAACAATTTCATTTGTTGATTTGCAGATAACATGGAAATGTGTAAAACTTAAAAAGAAAATAAAGAACAATAACAGAATCAAATTTGACCTTTATTGAAATTGATGCCCATCATTGCAACGAAACAGAAATGAGTTATAAGCCATTTTGAAAAATCGCCGTGGTATCAACAGTAATTCCTCATCAATCAACCTCATTAGTTCATCATCTGTTACCATAGGGTGGGAATCAAACTTTTCTTTCAAAAAGCTCCATAGGAAACAATTACAAACAGATTTCAGTAAAGTAGCCCATTCAAGCTCTTCATTTTATGTGTTAGAAAATCTATGGTATTTCTTTGAAACTGATCCAGTTTCTAGTAGCATAGTTTTCCTTTTTTTTTCTTCTTTTTTTTTGACGTAGGAACCACAATTGTGTAGCTTCTTTGAAATCACCTTATCCCTTCATATTTATTTTCAAAGCAGTAGCCGAAGAGGAACATTTAATTTTTTTTTGTTCAGTTGAAAACTTCATTGTTTCGTGGTTAAATATCACACATAAACTGTTTCATGAACACAACTACCAAATTGTTTCTTTGTTCTGTGTTAACAAAACAACTGCTGATCGAGATTCAACAGATAGTAATACACATTTTAATTGCCTTGCATTGTGGAAGGAAGTAGCTGTATCCGGATGATTTGTTCTTTATGTTATTCCGCCATTTTGTTTTGATTGACCATAAAAAATTAAAATCGAGGGTACTTTCTTTACTTAACTTATCTATGTAACTTAGTAATTTAAAATTCTTACTTGCCGTAAGATAAAAATACAAAATTTTTATTTGAAGAACTGTTTTCATAACTTTTTTTCAAATTTGCTCAATTGTAACTTTTAACAACGTACTAGTTCAAAATAAGAATATCATTCATTAAAATCACACGAATATCTCAAAATCTTCCTTAGTTAATTTTGTTTAAATTTGAAGGTTTAGTCCTCCAATCCATTTAAATTATGGTTCGATAATTACTAGGAAAAAATCTAAAACGAAATCTAGTCGCCTTATTTTTAAGAAAATAAAAACGAATTTTTGATTTTTGAAAGTGTATCCGAAAAAGTTAGTGCAATGTTTATGAACAGTATTGCACAAAGCCAGTATTAAGAATATAAATCTTGCGGGAAGTAATCCACAGCGACACCTTGAAGCTGATTTCTATTGGATTTCAAACGTAAGTCTTACAGTTGCAATAGATTGCACTTTCAATCCTGTTGGCTGGGTCTGGAAAACGAAACAAAATAAATATAGTCTATTAGTAAAATTTTAAAATAAAACTTTTGGATATTGTGATCTTCTTGTGGTAGTGTCGCCACCCGAGACCATGAAATATCCATCGATCCTACACGCAAGAATAAATATACAGAGTAATTATGGGGATGTAATATTTCAGAGATGGGTTCGAGGAAGGCTACTGAAACAAAATAAAAAATGCCCTTTATGAGACAGTTGGAATTCATTGTTTTACATGAGATGTTAGTTCTGTTCAAGAAGAAGACCGCCACTCGTAAACAATTTTCTATCAACGGAAAGAAAACAGATATGAGGACCTGATTTGACAGAACAGCTGAAACGTTTTTGGCGTTTATTAAGGACATTATTTTACCAGGAACGGAAAGAATGTGTTACCAGTAGAGATTTGTTAGATTCCTACTTATGTGAATTCATGTGGCGCTGTAGGAACAAGGATGAAGATTTGTTTGACACCATCTGGAAGGACATCAATTTATATTGGGCTCCAGAACAATAAAGTGTATATTCATATATTATGTATAATGTTGGTTAGGTTACGTTAGGATAACTTCTGGGTGTCACTGTTTGAGGGGGTTCTCTTCTTGAGTGTTTGCATCATAAAATCTGTACCCATCATATATGCTGGTTAATACTTAGTTTTGTATTTTGATAATTTTTTATTTATTTATATTTTTTTTTATAATAATTTTAATTTTGTATTTTTAAAACATTTGTTTGGTTCATATTTGGGGATGTGTGGAATTGTGAGCCTACTGGTCCTCAATAAAGGCAGTCTGACTATCTATAAAAAGTACAATCAAAAACATAACTTTACACAAAAAGTGTATTCATTCTTTAAAATATTTTCCAAATTAATTGTTTAATTAGTTTTTAATAAGAATTACAGTTTTTGTGAACAATTTTAAATAAAGTATAATTTTGCCTATTTTTACAAGTGTATTTTTTATTCCATCACTAAGCTTAATTGTTTAAAACCGTATTTTCATTTTTGTGTTTTGCCAATTTTTCTTTCCGGACATTTCCTTTTATTTCTACTAAATATATACAGTACTATTTAAAAAAATAATATGAGTAACTTTAACATTTTACCAAAATTTAAACGAAATCGGTTGAGCAGTTTTTAAGAAATTACGTTTAATATAACAATTCGTTGCCGATTTTTTAGTTTTTTTACCTGTAACTTTCCTCCCAGAATTTGTGAAAATATACGGATTTCTAAGGATTTCTAAGGATTTCATTTACATCCTTCTGATTATGCTTTACTCAAATTTCATAAAAATCATTACAGCTGATTTCTATTTTCTCTTGTAGTTGCTCTACATTTTGAATTATAGTAAATTTCTAGATGTACACGAAATATCCCTACAAAAATCTGTCTTTCCTTTCTTGAGACGAGATGTACAACACTTTTCAGACGACAAATAATAACAGACATACGTTTTTACAAAATGCATTTTTCGGTTGAGGGGACTTCAAACGGATATGTCGACAAATACTGTAATTCTACCGTCAACTGCCGAAATGGAATTTATTCGTTTTTTAGTCTGTCCAATTTTATATGTTAAAATTTACTTTGAGAAAATCCAAAATTTGAATATTGGTGTTACGACAGATACCCCAACTTTTTAGTTATGAAAGAAATGGCCAAACACACCTCCAGATATGGCCAAGGTTAATTTTATAAACATTATTTATTCATTTTGTGCTGTAGATTCCGATTTTGTTGTCAAGGGACTTCAATTTTTTTCACCAATCACATAGATATAAAAATAAAAACGAATACAACTTTACATGAAAACTGTAAATTTTTTAAGAGGATTTTCAGAATAACCATTTTTTTCTAACTTTATAATTTAATTTTTTTTAAGAACTTTAAAAAATATATAAAAATACACTCATATATTAGACAATACATTAAACTTACATATTTTTTTAACTAAAACCATACAGTAATTAAAACAGTGTTCTTTTAAAAGAAAACACACCTTAATGAAAATCAGCTGTCACTCCTCTAAACAATTAAGCCAGGGAAGTGAACAGGAAGGGAAATTCAATATTTGTTCGGAAGTGTAGACGAGAAAGGGATGCTCTCGTGGCCGGCATCCAGCGGTCAATGACTTATCCACCCCCATCCCTCTCCCCCCCAACCCCATTTGCTATTGAGACATGTTTGCTCTTTATTGATTAGTACCTAAATGGATTTTAATTGTTCCTTTGTTTACATGGTACAGCTTATGTTTAACACACAGATTAGATATTTGTTTTTCATCTCGATTGTTGGCGACAAGGAGGAAGTATTGTTTTTGTGTGAAATCGTCGTTCGTTGGGTTTAAACAAAAATGTTTTAAACGTCGTTCAGTTATGTTTATTACAATGAGTCTTTTTATGAATATGAAATGTATTTTCTTTACAATGTTTATACAATTTAAAAAAAAAAGTAGCCTAACAATTGAAAACAGTAAAAATAAAGTGTTCCAAGGAAGAATTCACCATCTCGTCACAAACGTGTTTGAGATAGTGTAACTAAAACACACGTTACAAATAAAGTGTCTGGCGAACGAGAAATGAAATTACAAAAGGAAAACAAAAAATCACTTAATTTAACTAAAATTGGTAGTTCGGGTGCAGAGAACTGATAGACAACAGATATCATTTGTAACAAAAAAACTTTTGGTGTTCAAACATATGAACAAAACACTCGGCATTGATTTTTTGACTCGGATAACTTTATAAGTGATTAAATAAGAATTAATGAATTCGGAACATTTTCAAAATTTTAAATTTACTTTACTTAATTAGATTATTAATGAAATGCTAAAATTGAAAATAATCTATTACGGTACGTTTTTTATGAAAATCCCGAAAACATCTATAAAATATTGAAAAGTCTATGTAATATTAAAAATGTCTGTAAAATGTTTAAAACGTCTATTAAATGTTAAAAAGTTTATAAAATACTGATCCAAGGTTTAATGAAAAGACAACGAACAGGCGAACGTTTTCGTACCATAAGTAATGCCACCACAAATATCTCAACTCTTATATTATTTTCATCCATCAAGATATTTTCTCTTCTATTTATAAAGTGACAAAGTATAAATTGCCTACGCACATGCTTGATTTAATGAGATTTATAAACATTGTATTCAAGGAAAAGCGACTTTTTCAAATAATTTCTTCAACTTTTATCATATAATTTGAAACCCCATTGCGACCGTCTTTGGAGTGGAAATGCAGATATGAAGTTTTGGCGACGTTGTAGCCCAAGTATTTAATTGAATTTGAAAAGTTTGTCTAAGAAAAGGAGTCGCGAGATTGTGATGCACAAAAACTGATTTCGTGAAAAATTGTTTTTTTTTAAGGAACATTTTCAGAGTGTTTAAATATATTATTTTTGTGAGATTTCGAGTGATTAATTACAATTGAATATGTGTATATAAAAGAGGAGGAGGGAATAAAATAAGTTATGTAGCTGTTTTTGGGCAGCCACTTTGTGTTTTTAGCAAACAAAAAAAGAGCATATTGTTAACAATAAATGATATAATATATTCATTTTTTAACAACAAAAAAATATTTGTATTTTTTCTGTAGCTTAAAGGATAACTGAATTATCGACGAAAACTGAACACATTAATTCTTTGTAATTGTTAACAACACTCACGATTAGCCAAGAACCAAAATTATTGTTTAAATTCTGCAAATTTATATCTCTATATTTTCCTATAGCTTAAAAGACAAATGCGTTATTTAAACGCCCAATAATAAAATGTAATAACCAAAAACCTCGTCTCTCGGATATATTTTGTAAAATTAATGATTCTCGAGATATTCGACGTTAAGAAATTTAAATAGCTACCATTTTGAAATGACGATGATTGTTTTTCTCAAACACTAAGTAAAATGAAAAACCTCAGCTCCATATCATTGTTAAAAACTAAGCATTTAGGGAAATATGTGAGGAATATAAGCTCTTGAAATTTTGGAATAATTTTGGAAACATTTTGTATATACAAGGTGTCAGTTTAGTAAGTAGACAACCACTATAATTTTCTTTTTATTGATTATATATGAACCTGCTGTGTGTGGCATTTATATTTTGAATGTGTGGTACACCTATTTTACTGCTGTATCTAGTGCCCTCTTTTCAAAGTTGGCAAAAGAGGGTAAGTAAACATTTTCAAATGGTAAAGGAGGTCGAGTGACACCTCATTTTAAAGATCTATTGAAAAGAAGATGATAAGCGAAAAGGGAGTTAAAAAATCTCATCTCGTTTAGAAGTGGTGGTACATAACGTACCAAATGAGAAATAAATAATAAGGTTACACAACGACAGAGTTCAAGTGAAAAAACAATTTCCTATTTTTGATGTTAACTTCAATTGAACTGGACAACAAATGTGCATGAACCGTGATGTTTGGCTGGGGGGGGGGGGCTGAAAAAATTAATTAAAGAAAAGTGGGCCTAGTGACACCTCATTTTAAAGATGTATTCAAAACTTCCTATTTAAAAATGTATTTTTTTTTTTAATAACTTAGAACACTGTCCTTTGTATAACCTTATTTGTTTCTAATTTGGTAAGTTTTTTGCCACCATTTCTAAACGAGGTGAGATTTTTTAACTCTATTTTCGCCAATCATCTTCTTTTCAATAGATCTTTAAAATGAGGTGTCACTCGACCCCCCCTTTACCATTTGGAAATGTTTACTTACCGCCTTTCGAAGGGGGGGCACTAAATAACAGCAGTCAAATAGGTATCTCACACATTTGAAACATAAATACCGCTCACTGCACGTTCATATAATCAATTCAAAGCAAATTATAAGTGTTTACTTACTAAACTGACATCGTATATAAAGAGGGAAGGAGTAAAATTAATTATTTTAGTTGTTTTTGGGTGGTTGACACATTTTAATATTTTTCTTTTGTTTACACTTTCAAACAATAAATTTTAATATAGACTTTTTTAAATAAAATTATATTATATTGTAAACCAATTGAGGTAATTAATTTAAATCACTCCACAAAGTCGTTACGTTTTCTGAATGGTTACTACAATCAGTAAATAAAATTTAGTACTTACTCATTCCATTTGAGTTCCCAACGAAAGACAAACAATCCCGTTTGGAGTTGGGGGGAGAGAGGGGTGCACTAAACAGTTTTTAGACTGTACGTCGTGTAAAAGGGACGCCCAAAACTTACAACTTGTAGAGTTATGTGATGAAAAACTTTTTATTTCCCTCAGAGTTATAATTGTTTTCATGGGTAAAGTTTATGGATGATTTACAACAGCAGTCTAGCCACCACAGAAAGGGATAATATTTAATGTCCCTAACAACTGAGTCATGCAAACCTTTCCGCGTTTATTTCATTAATAGAAGGTTTTATTTTTCGTGAAAACATCAGAGGAAGATATTCAGCGTAGTGGGGAATATATTAATATATAGCAGTGCATACTCGGAGAAATGTATTCACTTGATATTTAAAAAGTACAGAAAACTTTAAAAATATATCTTCTCTCGCTTTAGTTTTACTTAAAAAAATAATCAGTGAAAAAAATTGCACAAACTTTCTCAAAAACAATTCACAATCGACATACTAACCAAACAAACCATTATGCTCCTAAAATTGCAGGGGAAAAGTAAAAATTTACCATGAACAGCGCATTTGAAAAAAATATGCATATTTAAATAATGCCTAAACTTTGCCTTGCTTGTACCAAAAATGCATCCTTTGCGTAAAGCATATTTGATTAAAATAAAACTTTTATTAACAGCTTACAAGGTTTATTTATAATTTTTGCCTATTATTCCTGAACTGTACTGTATTTTTACTTACGATTTTGGACACGGCTTTGGGAAATTAATCTTCACGACTCACTAAAATTTGACTGAAATTGGTATACCTGATTTTGAGGGAAAAAAAACGTATTTTTTAACAGTCACTTAACCGATTTTTTATATTTTTTATCGATTATTTACGAAACAGCATTTTTTTTTTTTTTTTTTTTTTTTTTTTGAGAGATGGCGACCAATACATTTTCTTGATCCTTAGAGACTGCAATTAAAAACAATTTGCCAAAATCGTAATTCTATTCCATATGCCCTCAAATTTTGAGTTTATATAAAAAATAGTCCCAAGATGTGGGCAGAATACGAGGACAAATTTAACTCGCTACGCTTGTGTCGGTAACTCAGCCCTTCCGAATCTGGTATCTATAATAATATCACATTTTCTTGTGAAGTCATGGTTAGATATACATTTTGGACAATAAATTTCGCTATTCATCATCGTAGAGAGTTAGGGTTACAGGTTTGAAATGTGCAAATTTTTATCTAATTTAGCGTGTTATAAATTTAATAACACGCAATATATAGATAAAATACTCTTTAAAATGTCGTCATTTTAACCATTTCAATTCGACTTTTAAAATTGTAATAGGGTTCAATGTAAAAATCCAACTGTGTAGTCAGATTGCCTACACTGCCCCTTCTTTACAATGTCAACGTTATATATTGTATAAAGTAATGGTTTTTTTTAGATATTTAACGCTAAAAAATTGTATATAGCCGCCATTTTGAAATGATTAAAGGGAAATCGGTTGAATATTTTTCACAAATTGTGTTCTAAGTATCATGCAAAATACCACATAGCTATCATTTACCGTAAAAAGATTTTTTTTGTTAAAAACGCAAAATATCAGCTAGATAGAACACTATAAATTTTGGGAAATATGTTTACACTTTTTCATTGGTTTTGATGTGAAGAATAATCTCCAGAAGTTGAGGAACGATTTTTCTAAACGCCCTGTATAAATACATTTTGTAATAACAAATGTTTATAAAATGTTTGAAAGATATGAAAACAAACTATATCCCCTATTCTATTCATTATACGATATAAATTCAAATATAGGGCAACTTTTGACTACCCCATACAGGAAGTCTTAAATAAATTTTATGTTGGATAAACCCACAACGATAAGACTTAACCAATAGAAGAGACCAGCAAAACGTTGTCTCTCCATATCATCTTAAATATTTGAGCATTGGCTCACTCTTATTACGAGCAATAAAATGCAATGCTTCTTACAATGTACGAGCATAGAGTTATATTTATATAGATATTGTACTAGAACGTTTACGAGTGTCTGACTTGAAGGTATATCTATACTTCTTTTAGTCCATGTTGGTTTTGCATTGTTACCGGCGACTTTAGTTGAAATGTATTTAACTTTACTGTGATCTCGTTTTAGATAAAATCACGTTTTGGAGTATATACCAAGAATAGTCCATTACATGTGTACTGATCCTTACTCTTAGATATATTGTTTAAAGCTCTGTGTGAGTGTAGTAAAATGTTTGACTTTACATCGATGAATCACTATATTTTATGGCCTAATTTTCCATGTTTGTACTTCATTGTTGTAAAACATAAATCTGTTCTATTTCTTAATTTACAAATTATAATATTTCTTATTTAATACTAAAAAACCCTAAGGGGTTCATTGACAATCCGGATGGAACATAGCTGGATTTATTCCTTTTTTATGGAGCCTTGGGTTAGACCCCTCTCTTTCATCTTTCCTATCAGGTTTCTCTTGACCAACTCTTGTTCTGTTTCAACCTTGACGCTGTTACAATATTAGAAGTTAGAATTTGTTATGCTCTTTTCTATAAGACAACGTTGATAGAAAGATTTCTGCATTTAAACAACCAAAAATCCTTACATAAAACTCAGAATGTTTCATTTTACCTTCTCACATATACGTAGTATAGAGAGAGTTGTGTGGTGGGCCGAAAAATGGCTTCGAGTATTTTGCAGTATAACAGTTTTGAGATTCTCCAAGAACAAAAAAAAACTGTTTTAAGAATGGTCTCTATCGTCTGTCCAGTAATCTACAGTGTAAACGAGTGGAGTAATTTTAATTAAATTCTTAATGTGGGAACGGAGGTCATACTGAACATGTTATTACCCGAGTCTAACCAATTATGTTTCCTTTTACTTGTATATGTTGGTAAAACTGTGTAAACGTAATCTTACAATTTCAGTACTGTTAATTTTGGCGCAAACTGTATTGGTGAAGATTACTTTTGGTTCTTCCTATTTCATTTTGTGAATGTGTGGGTGAGAACGTTTGTACAATATTTACACACCCTTTATTCTCGTATTTAGAATAATGTTTAAACTTTATGAATGCCAACTTCGAAGCATCACATTTAACTTTTAAAACCGATAAAATCAACATCGAAAATTTCCACATTGAAAAAAATACCAAAACTTTTTCTTTCCGTGACGTTTATTACCTTGTTTTTCTGTCACATTTGTAATCATAACAGAGAAAGTTTTGGGTCAATCAAAATAAATAGTTGTACTTTGACTAAAGCAAACAAAACAATAAATCTAAACTCTGGTTTGGCGAATCTAATTCCACATTCAGATAGACTAAACTTGGAGCAAATCATTTCTTCGGCTAACGGGACAAACTTTCCACAATGTTGATGAACAGCCTTCAAAGCAAAAAGTTAACTTTTTTATTTTTCTCAAAGTATCGTTGTATCAATGCCTGACTTTATGATAATTTATTTTATATATGCACAAGAAGTGTGTTAGTTCTGAATACACTAAACATGTTGTAGAAGATACGACCTAATATATGGGTGAAGTTTTACTTGTAGCAAAACTTAGAAACTAAATTGTGAAAAAATGTTCTGACTGTGGTTTTATTAAGTGTTTTGTGTGGGATAACGTGTTATTCAAAGCAAATTCTTTTCGATTCTATAATTAAGAGCACGCTACATTCTAAAACTATGTTTTTATGGGCACCATGTCTTTGTTTAAGACGATATTATCCTTCTTGATTTTTTGTGGTTTAAAGACGAAAATCTTCTCAGTCATCATCACTTTTATTAAAAAAAATAAAAAAACAGAGCGTAACAGAGTCATGACGTTTCTAAAATGTAAAGTATGAAAAGCAAAATGTGGGAAAATGTGTTATTCAATGCAAATTTTTATTCGATTCTGTAACTGAGGTACATGTTACGTTCTCAAAATATAGTCTTTGAGCGTCATGACTACATGCTTAGGACTTTCTACTTATTTTGTTATGGATTAAAGACGAAATATTCTCTCATCTTCTTCGCCTTACCAAAAAATTTTTTTTTTAATTAAAAAATTAATAAAAAATAGATACTCATAACATACGTTCTTGAATAAGTTAAAGGTTTGTTGACAGATAATTTCTGTAACAAATTATAGGAAAAGTCATTTAATAGTAAAGTTGTAAATATCGTTGTTAATTATTAATATACAACCTGTAAGTTATCACCAATATTTAGATGTGATATTGTACACTATTAATTATTAATAATTTGAATAATGTTTTAAGTAATATTATTACCTTTAAACCTTCACAGTATCTTATAAATTTAAAGAAATATAACAATATAGCGCTCAACAAAACTATAAAATGATTTACAATATTATTTGCAAATAATTTACCTACTATAACCTCAAAATAAAATGGATACAAATATTTCCAATCTGTCGACTCTCGAGTTGTTAACTTTTAATAAGTTCATAAAAAATAAAACTACAGCAAATACTTAAATATCTGCGACAGCTGCAGGTTAGTACTAAGCTATAAACATTGGTTTTATTTAGTATTAAAATACTGCGCTGGTGATTGTATTTTATTTGGTCTAAGATCATTGCAGGACGGTAATATGTCGTAAACGCTGGTTTGCAGCACAATACGACGCTGATTGTAGCGTCACAACACGCCCGTGAACTTGGAGACAATTCCTTGTTTGTTTCTTATGAACGCGTAAATGTGTCTGTTCCACATTGCTGTCTCTATTTATGAATTTATCTTTTTATCCGAGTTTTTGTCTTGTTGGTTTGATTTGATAGTTTAAGGTTACAGAATGAAACAGGATTCGTGCAGTCGACAGTTCGTTATTTAGTCTAAGTAAAGTCTTTAGACACTATTTATAAAAATAATATTTTAACAAAAACTTTTTTTCGTCACACTGCTTCAAATACAGCTGTTTTCAATACATGCATTGAGATGCTAAAGATGTTCTTTTTAATCCTAGGACCTAAAACATCAGCTGTGGTCCATGTCATCAGTTGTTATTTCGCTTATACGAATTAATTAACGATTGTAAAGTATCTATAAAAACAACCGATACTCTCTATTGTAAATAAGAGATAAAACAGCTGTTACCATCCATTTATAAATCAGTACCACTAACACAAACTAAATAGCTGTAATAGCTGCAAACTTGTGTAACTTTTGAAGATAAATAGGTTATAACTTTTAGTTTCTGTGAAATTGTTTTCTTATATTGTTTGCAGTATAGCGAAAAATATAGTTCATCACTATAACCAAAAGAAGCTTTTCTTCGATCTTCGCTCGTGTTCCAACCTCGGCCGTTAACTTGAGCTTATATTGAAAACCTTCACTTTTGGTCCTAGTGATGAAATGTAGGCTACTATTATTACATTTTGTTTTTAAAAACACCTTTAATAGTTAGTAAAATACAAGTAAGGAACACCGCATTAGTCTTGTGGCTTCTGTTGTCGCTTGGATTTCAGATATCACGGTTCTATGACGGTTTTAAATTGGAGGTTAAAAAAATTACTGTGTTGACCCAACATCGTGTTAAAAGCGAGGAGGTACGATTAGTAGTGGTTTCGAGTTTCGAAGGCTAGAATTACCTCGAAAGTAACTCGACGTGCTAGCCATAAATTACCCGATTGAAACGTCGTTTAGCAGGAATTCATGAGCTGTTTCACAGTTGAGTTTATTATTATTATTATTAACGTAAATTTAATAATCAAAAATGAGGGCTTAGAAAAAAAATAAAAAGTCTGTAATGTCAGTTAAGTTGTCTCTTTACTTATTTATCCCCTCTCAGTAAACACGCAAATCTATAAAAACTCGGCCTGCCATTAAAGAACTGCTTCCAGAGATGGATTGGTTTCACGTGAGTATTGACGGATTAGTGAGTTTTTCGGAGGGAATAAGTCAAACTTGTTGAGTTGAAGGCTACGAAAGTGGCGTTGCAGCAGCTTCTCTGGAGACGAAAATCCTTTTTTTTTAATGCCGCCCTCTTCGTAAAACCAAGTTCAACCATTCAAATAGTATAAACAACAAACGAATGGTATACTAAGAGTGTACAAAAGTCAATACAACTTCTTAGACACTTTGCACTTATTAAAAGGATGTGTATCCCATTGTGATCATATGTGAGCTTGCTGAATGGTTTGGCGGAGACATTAATAAGAAAAGGGACTACAGTAAATCACCAGTGCAAAACCACAGCTTTGACCCATTCAAGAGACTGATTGTCTAGGAAACTAAACTTTTTAAAGAGACCAATGAAATCTTCTAAAGGGATAGATCTGGTTTGGTATTGGAGAGTTGTTGAAGGAGAACTCCAAATACTCAAGCAGAAAGGCGGTTGCAACAGTTATACTGTAAACTGGACATGGCTATCATGCATCCCATCTGCACAAATAGAAACTTTTACCGTAAATGCACATTTCCTGAGTACCACAATCAATATTGTTTATTTATTAACGTGTAGAACTACAGAGGTAAAATGAATAACGGTTTGTATGTGGAAAATTTGATCTACCAAATGGGTTGAATGTGCTCGTTAAACAAAGAAAGCAAGAAACAACAATTGTAATTTTTATATTTGTTTCACTACAGTTTATAAATTGCAGCTCATGCAAATTATTTAATATTATCACTGTAACAAGCGTTATCACATAATTTCAAGTCACGTGACGCAATCCACTACTGATTAACTGATTGACAGCCATATATTCTACCTTATATTCTATTATAATTTCAGCTTTTAAATTACACAGAATTTTCCAATTGCTATGCAATCATTGCGCAAGACATCATTTCAAAAGTTTCTCTTTTCTGTTTGATTTGTTTCCAATCAGTTTGTTTTCTATGATTTGAAGGCAAAAAACTTTGAAAGAAGTAAACAAAACACTAAATCTAATCTCACGCCATTGGATCTGTACAGCCGCAATTTTTACACGAAGGGACCAAAACTTGTATAACTCGTGGAAGATTTCAATTCTTCCTCCGAGACGAATGACAAGTTGCAAAGTTTTATTGGATTCGCTCTCCGTCTAGAAATTGATTGGCCATCAGTGGAGCTCTTTTTAAATTACACGATCATTATTCTCGAGTACTTTGAGTAAAGTTAGAAATGTGATCTGCCTCCATGAAGTCGGCAATTGTTGGGTTCGTTGTCTGTCTGTCTTTTACAAAGTATCTTTCATCGTGTAGAAATGCAATGGATTTTCAATGATTAAATAAAATAATATTATGAGAAGTAAGAAAGTAAGGCAATCATACTTTATATTTATTTCTTATAAAATGGAAAATAGTATTTCTTTGTATTCTTTCTTATTTTCAGTATTTCTTTCCTTTGTTTTATTCAAGTCCAGTGAAATTATCCATTTTTAGGGCAAAACTTTGAATGAGATATAAAAATATAACCGGTGGAATCGTTTCTTAATAACGTCTAGACAAAATTCGAAAGTAAAAAAATTTCAAAACTTGAATGTTTATTTGTTTTAAACAATAAAATTATTTACATATCAGAGTAAAAATAGTTACTTGGAATATATATATTAGATAATTTAACGAAAAATAATCAACAATTGTGTCACGTTTAAAAAACAAAATTCGATATATAGCTGTTTGAAAAATTTGAAAATAGTAGGTTGGAAAATTAGAAAGTTGCACGAAAAATCTGATAAAATTCAGCAAGCTATAAAATCTAAATACAAGACTTCTTAGTATTATGACTTTAAAAAAAAACATATATTTTCCAAGATTTCTCAGATAAACCATTAAAACTATGAGGGTGAGAAAGTGTACTAAAATCTTTTAAAAAAATACTAATACTTTGACTCAAGATAAATATTTTTATTATTTTTTTTTTATTATTATTATTATTTTTTTTGTCTTTCGAAAAATGGCAATTGTTTACATGTAATTGAATTTAATAATAAGATAAACTGCTCGCATAAGTTCACTATAGTGAATACTAGTTTTTATTTTATAAACAGGTAGAGCGGACTCTTACCGCCTAAAACCCCCTCCTTTCACCATAATCTCTCCCCATTAATTCTGCCGCGAAACATTACTTCACAGTAAAATTGGATTAGCTATGTTCTTTCGTCTCTATTACTCAAAGGGTTCAGTTTTTCTTGTTTCCTTTTTATACTGAAAGTAGTCTTTACTTCATATCTATTTGATCTTATGATGAGTGTCACTATATTTTCGTGTGAGAGTATTTCTTTAATCTGTTATGCACTATAACATACATTTAACTCTACTTACTTTTTTTGTTTTCTTTTCTTTTAATTATTTTATTTATTTATAATATGAAATTATATATAATACGCATAACACAACTTTTACTTGTTATGAAATCTTTTAGTTTATTTTAACATAAATTGAGAAACAATGGAACATGTACATTAACTATTCAAATGTTACTTAACTAATTTCATTCATTCATCAAACATTCCTTATATTAATTTATTTATTACAATTTGGTTCTTTAATTTCTAATTTCCTATTCCAAGAATATTCAAGGCCTTTTGTCTGTCTTTTCCTTGAATATTTACACGATAAATTTATATCAATCTTAACTCAATTTGGTATTCTTTTATGAAACGATTCTACAAATTATAATATGAATTTACTTTATTTTTAACATTTAAATTTTACTTGATTAGACAAATAATTAACTCTTTTTTTAGATTTTTATAATTTCCTTTACTAATTAATTTTACTTTAACATTTATTTTTTTATTTTTTTTATAGGCTAGCTCAGTTTTTTAAATTTATTTAACAAAACACAATCTCTTATCTCGGGTCAATAGGTTCTTTTAATGGCTCAATTAAAGTAAATTGTTTTTATGATGAATTTAAAGAATAATTAACAATTTTTTGTACTTATCAATGTTGATCCCTTCAATCGGTCGATTTGCACATTTCACTACACAAACACTAAAATTGACTCTTTTAAATCACCACACAGCCCGACGCACTTTATTCTTTTATTAATCCCTTTCTCTGGCGCTCTCGATGTGACTCTATTTCCAGGTTCCTTCTATGCGATGAATGGTAACACCTTGGCTCCGGTCGATCTGACTCCTTTTATTTATCTGGCTTGAAACTCCACAAAACTTCTAATCTGCAATTTTTCTGTTTAACTATCTTTTCTTTTTTTTTACTTTACTTTAATCACAACTACTATACTTTTAAGATTAACTCAGAGACGTCTTGTCTCTTTCATCAACGTTGCTCAAACTTTCTGGACCACAGAGCAGACTCTCTGTTCCCAGAACCTTCCTTATCGACACTTCCTTCAAGACTCCTTTCCTTTTCGAAACCTGGTCCCTGCAGAACTCTCCCCCTTCTTCGGAACACGAGTTTCGCGCCCTGTTCGCTGATTCGTTTAAATTTCTCCAACTTTCTCAACATTTGTCTTTTTCGCTTCTTAGTGGTCGTTTCAAATCTGCCCGTTGGTTTTTTTAAGCGTGGGATTGTATTCGATTGGTCGACCTATTTTCTTCTTTCCGTTTTTTGTGTTTTTGGAGCACCGTTAGAACTTTTTACTTGGTGTACCGTTATGACGCTGGCTTTCCCTTCGATCTCTCTTTTTTTTATAAAACATCTGCATTCCCCTAAAGATCCCGTTATCGACGTTTTTTCTTAATGTAGCCCATGTGTTTCTCCAAGGTTAGAGAAATTCTTGTTCTATTGTAATGACACGTACAATTTTAACTGCAGCTGACAGCTGTCGCTTCGCTTTATCATTTAATATTTATTTTTTCCATATTTATTATTATTCCATTTTAATTTAGTTTTTCATAAGTTATTTTAATTATTTAGTATTAGATGTCATATGTTATCAATTAATTGTTTATATAAGTGATATCATGATATCGTTACATTAACTTGTTGCTATGAAATCCGATACTCTCAGAGTGTGCATGGTAACATCTATTATTGCAAAACCCCGCAGGCTTGGCAATTCTAAGGATTTACACCTATTTTCACGTAGTCTTGAGTTAGTACCCTCTCTTTCGGCTTTCCTATCAGGTCTCTTTTGACTTACTCTTGTTCTCTTCCGAGCGTCACGTTATTACAAGATACGAGGAGTAATGACTTTATTTTACCTTCATTTCTTCCTTTTTTTAAGGGGTTTATTCACCTTTAGACAGCTAGGAAAAAATAAAAATTACCGACATACTTGTAATAGGAAAGTTAATTGTGAATTTCGTTGCTAATTATTATTAAATGTATTATTATGCTATCATTTATTAATATATTTTAGCCTTGTTTATAATTTTTCTTTCGCTAATACTGTTACTAATGTTGTTGAACATATTGGACATCAAAAAGCGTCTTCGTCGGACGACATATGTTTATTTGCGCTGGAAACAAATTATTTTAGAGTGGCAATATTTAGGATGTAGTTTTCCGTTTTCTTCTCAGTACAGAACAGACGTTTGAGAGCTCTCTAGTTCATTATTTTGATAACCCAGCAATGAAGCTTCGCGTTGTTTAATAGTCTTTGTTTACGGGGTAAAAAGTTCCTATAAACTAATGTCCAGAAACCCTTCTTTTACCAGCTATCCGCCGTTTTGTTTTTACTAAATAAGTTGTATCTCTAGAACGGTTTAACAGATTAAGTTGAAATTTTGCACGGTATTCGCTAATGTAAAGACCTAATTTATAAAAAATAATAAACTTTTTCCAGTAATCTGTTTCAAAATGGCGGATAAAAAACTCTAAAACTCTTTAAAAAAATATGTTTTTAAAATACTCCAGTAGTAAGTTATTGAAGCCAGTTTAATTTCCTACCGAATGGTAGAATTGTCAAAACTATCGAATAAAGGGTAACAGTAAAATAGCGTCCATTAATGTGTATTGCTGAGAGCTGTGGACTATATCATTTGACCATTAATCTAAATACCATATATAAACTCAAGAAGAATCAGCAGATTGTTATGCATTGTTGTGAATTTAACGAAATTATAATGAAATTTAGAATCAAAGACTTTGAACTACCGATATGTTGAAATCCATCAAACTGTTTTAATGTTACGCTTTATTCAATAGTTTCTACAGTTAAATAATTCTTTACGAAATTAAACGGACTACAAAAATTTACGCTTAGATTTCTTATAAAAGTTTACTGTTTTTTAGTTATTTTCATTTAATTTTTTTTAATGTCCGTCATTTTAAACGGATTATTGCAACAAGTTTATTATATTTTTTTTCAAACTAGGTCATTACATTGATGAGTACTGTGTAAAATGTCAACTCAATCGGTTGAACCGTTTTATAGATACGCGTTTCTTAGTAAAAATTAAAATGGCAGATAGCTGGAAAAAAGCGATTCGGACTTATATTTATAGGAACGTTTTTCTTTATTTGAACACATATAGCCACCCCCTGAATTATCTCAGTGCATTACAGAAACACCCTTTAGTAGCCTACAAAGTGTTCTTTATTATCCAATGCAACGCGACATATATACTGTTCTAATGAAGTGTCTTGCCGATTGTCACCAGATGTGCTTTGAAGTTGGTTACGCTTGTCATCGCTTGTCATCTCTTCAACTCATAAACTCCGTTCCCTTTTAGTGTTACTGAGCTGTCAACAGTGCTTGGTCATCAAGAGGCGTCATGGTGAATTTGTATCTGTGAATCACAACTATGTCTAGCTTTGTAAATTACGACATAGTATATAGGGTGTTTTTAAGTGGGTTTAACACAGCTATATCTGAAACTGTTAATGATGAAACAATATTTTAAACATGGAACATGAACTTTTTCGTAAGAGATAAATTTGTAACTGTAATAAATTTACTGCAGAATAGTGAAAACTTATTTGTTTTTCCTCTAACCAAACTAATAAAGAAAAACCATATGTCAGTAAATGTGTCGTTGTCCCACTGTATTTTCTAAACAAAAGCTTGTATCTGTGATTTAGTAAAGGTTTCGTCGTTTAAAATAAAAAAACGAAGGAAGTCTATGTTTCACAACAGACATAATATACAGGAATTATTTTTTAGTGATATTTCTGTCGCTGCAACCGATGTGTCAGTCAAATTTGTAATACTTTTATTAAAACAAAGTTTCTTTACGTATTTATGTTGTGTCTGAAGATGGGATAAAAGTCCCGAAACGCGTCACTAACACAAAAAGAGGTCCCTTGACGGAAACAAGAAAGAAACTTTCTTTTAACTAATTGTGACCTGGATCCTGAAAATGAATTCATTACTTTTATTAAATATCAAAATCCATAAGTCAAAACCAACTGACAGATCACGAAATCTCTGGATCCAAGAAGCCTAGAGCTATGAATTTTTTAATATGGTTTAGGGTAGGTCTGTAAACGCGTACTTAGAAAGGGCTTTGAAAATGTTATACTCCAAGGGTGTGTTTTAACCCTGAAGGATATCTTTGGATCAATGAAGCCTTGAGCTATGAATCTTTCAACATGGTTTGGTGTACCTTTGTAGACGCGTACTAAGAAAGGGTTATGAAAATGTTCAACTCCAAGGGCGTTTTTTACCTTTAAAACAAGTATCATATCTTTGTTATTTATGGGTCGATTTTGATCAAAATTGGTGTGTTGCTGTATTTGGGCATAATTTATTTCTTTTGCACCACAATTAGGGTTGTACTAAAAAAAAAATTCTTTATAAAACTATCTCAACTTCCCCCGGTGAAACTGGGGCCATTAGCTAGTCGCCTTATAAAAAAAAGGATGAAAATAAAGACCATTTGCTCTCGAATTGTCGAATGTCGTTAGGATCAGAAGAGAACAAGAGTTGGTCAAGAATGGGAAAAATAAAAGAACGGATTCTAAACCAAGACTAAGTGAAAAAAAGTTGTAAATCCAGCTGGGGTCCTGGGGATTGCTATGCACGTAATCACTCTAATAGACCTCCTGAGGGTCCTAGCTAGTCTTGGGTTATATCCCTCTCTTTCATCTTTTCTATTTGAAATAGATGTCACATAAACACCAATTTAAATTTATTCCGCTAAAATTAATATCTTTTATACCTGTTGAAATTTAATATCTAAATGTGTATTATACACTAATTTGGACTCGATTTAAAAATCAGTTTTTTTACCGTATATATGTAATTTTATTTTCACAAGGCAATATAACAATTTTAAAATTTCACATTTTAAAATTAGTTTCTTTCTGTTTTAATTATTTAAACTAACTTTATAGACTATATAATAAAAAAGAATAATAATGCAAAGAGAGAATGATCACATTTACAAAATATAACATAGCAAAATAACACTACCCTTCCTTGTGAAAATTTAGACTCTTTTATATATAACTTAATTTTACAGGCAAAATAAAATACAAACATACAATTATAAAATTATAAAATTAAATTTTTAAACGATTTATTTTTATCCAACTTAATTATTTAAACTTACTTTATATATATATATATACATATATAATAATAATTATTATAATAAAATCAAACAGAAAATGATAAAATAAGAAAAGATAATATACCTTGTGAAAATTAATAACCTACGTTATATACTGTAATGCAATCCTTGAATATATTTTGTAACTTTTTG
Organism: Aphrophora alni; assembly: GCA_963513935.1. Classification (NCBI taxonomy): domain Eukaryota; kingdom Metazoa; phylum Arthropoda; class Insecta; order Hemiptera; family Aphrophoridae; genus Aphrophora; species Aphrophora alni. The sequence continues at coordinate 75,360,230 of OY740774.1, forward strand.
TTCTTTAAAACGACATGAATGATCAGTACCACCATAGATACCTTTCATTGAATTTTTAATCCACCATTTTGAAATAAACATATACTTTTTCTATAAATCGTTTACCATATTTTTATTTCTAACAAAAGTAAAACATAATGCCCATTTTAAATACTTTCTCTCTTTAACATTTATATAGACAGCAATGATGACCCACAATAAATAAAACCCCTATATTCTTAAACAGTTTTTGTTGATCTGTTAAATACACAATATACTTTGAAACCCGTATTGTTAAATTCACAAAACTAAATCTCCGTAAAGCAGGATATCTCGCGCCCTGTCAGTAATCTCCATTGCTATTCGTCAATGCTTAATCCAGACGCTTCGCTCTCTGCTCAATTAATCAAAGGATTAAACAGTGCATTGCGCCGAAACCTACTCTGTGCGATTCCCGACAATTTATTTGCCAGTTTACTCTTCAAAATATTTTCCTTTAGACTAGCAGCAAAACAAATTTAGATTTGTTGTACTAAATGATTGTTCGCATATTAGTTTTTATTTCTCTTTATTCTGAACTAGTTGGAGAAATCTTATCTATATCATTCATAGTTGGGATGATTAATAACTGATCCAAAGTCAGAATGAACCTAGAGAATCCGTCTGTTTTCAGATTAGTTATTCTATAAACAATATACCAAGAAATAATGATACCTCAGCTACTGTACACTTGAATAAAATACCACAGAGGGGAAAATAATAAAAGTTAAATCCTCTATTAATGGTTTTCTCTTTGCATTGCGATTGGTATCATAAGATAAAAATTTATTATACCCAACGATGTATCCCCCTGGAATTGTAACGGTTTTAATTGAAAAAACTATCACTTACCTCATGTATTAACTGGCCTCTTGTATATGTAGCATTTATTTTACTTTTTGTAACTCTATGAAACTCCAAATGATTTGAATTCGTTTGAATAAAAACTTTCAGATAGGAGCGAGTTTATTTCTAAATTTCATAAAAATCGGTTCACGCGTTGGCACGAATTTTTAGCAAACATTCAAAACAATACGAAATGATCGAGGTAAATCGGTATACAAATTTCAATTGGTGTCAGTTTTAAACAGATGTTCAACTCTAGCGATTGAGCTATTGATAACTTTCGCTAAAAAAATTATAAACATGGGGTTTTACCAGTGCCTATACGTAATTGGTAAATTATATTCTTTACAGATTATAACAAATAATACAATTTTTACTTGAAGGTTTTTGATATATTTGAAAAATAACTCCACCTTGAGAAAGAGCGTTAAAAACATTTATCTTAAAGATTTGAAGTAACTTATTATAGTTTAAAGTTTACAACATTTAAAAAAATAAACGGGGGTTCGTATATATTTACAAAACTGTGTATACAATGTGATCTTTGTTTTTTCTTGTAGTAAAATATTATACAGTAGTATTTTTGTTTACCAAAGCACATTTAAAAAAAAAAATCTTTTCTTAACTTTCAAATCTACTCGTATAGTATTTAACTTTTATCACATTTCTCTATGGGTAGGGGGAATTGTTCAAGTGTAGAGTGTGTTATTATTTACTGGTATATCTTAGATTATTAATATTTTTTGTCTGTTGCGATGTGCACTAGAAAGTATCCGAATTGTGTGTGTATAAAATTTCTAAATAACTAAGAATGCTGTTCACTGAATCACTAGTTGTTTTGCTACCTTCAGTCTGTACGTAGTGTCTACATAAATCATTCATACATATTTGTTTTCGCCATTCCGACTACTGATTAATAATTAGATATATTAATAAGACTTACCGTCACAATAGTCTATTTTTGTATGTAGTTATATCACTACGGCCGTTTCGGCTATTCAACCATTTTCAAGTGTTATGCGGGTATTACCGTTGTCTTAGTTTAAAATCACAAATTACGAACACACGATAAATAACAAACACACAAGTTCTTTAAACATTTAAAACTTGATGCAGTAGGCCCACTGTCACAACGCGTACTGACATTCATTGGTAAAATTTTTCCAATAATCTAAAAGATGAAAATTTTAAATCTACTTGTATTCAACACTGTCACAGTTGTAAATATTTGTAGTTAACAGTAGCTGTAATTAATTACAGCGTGTACTAAATGGAGTATCATTTCTGTTTCAGGCAGCTAGACCAGAATGAGATATGGAAAGTTGATGCAACGAGTTTCCTGCATTTAACTCAGCTTCGTAACTTACGTCTGGAAGGGAACAAATTACGTTCTGTACCCACAGAAGCACTCGCTTCGCTCACTGGACTAGAGGCGTTGTAAGTTGTTATATAATGTTAATTGAGAGAGCAGATCTAGCATGAGTTATGACTTTATGATGCGCAATAGATACAATGTCGATTGGGATAGTGGGGGAAGTGGGTGATTCTTTGTGACACATACAGTAGAGTAGTTTTAGCTGTGCGAGTAGGAGACAGCGCTTAGAACCCCTACTCCTCTTAGTGTACTTAAGAGTCAAAACATTTACTACACACGAAAACATTACCTCATACAATAATTAATACTTTTCTTTTAGAAAATTAATTTAAAATTATTGATAAAATAACGCAAATAGTAATAATTAAGAGTCTTATACATTATAAAAAGCCCTCCTTTTTGTGTTAAAATTTTTGTTTTTTATATATATAAAAACATTTTCATGATTTATATAGTTACAAAATACCAAATAAATACAGGTAAGTTATTTCGACCCGGAGATTTCCTGTAAAACTTGATGTAACTAGTGAAAATCAGTCAAAATAACAGTGGTGGACTTTTGCAATTACCAAAATTACCCTATATTTTGTATATTGTTTATATAATAATAACCACACAAGTACCTTTCCTGTTAATAGTTACTATTTGTGACCCTAAAACCTACATTATTGTTAATAGTGTTAATCTCACATTTGCTTCACATAGTCAGTACATTTCGTACATTCCTACTAAACGTGAAATGCAGTAGCCTATTTCTACACATGATAATATTACCCATCCTTACCCCACCATTGTTGCAATCCCCTCCCCTTTCATTTACGAATCAGTTTCTCGTTTATGCTTGTCATAGTCGATGCCAGATCAGCCGTACTAAAAAGCTACTAAATACTGAGGTTTATCTAGAAATAAAAACACGATACGAAGCAGCATGAGAACAATTTATACTCCGGGGTAATAAAATGCTAACTAATATTCGATTCACTCCTCTTCCATACTCGTTGTATAATACAGTTTTCTCTTTCCTATAGTGCGACACTAATTAACTTTACAATTTATTGAAGTATATTTCTTTCATATATTGCATCTACGTTTCTCTAGTTTTAATCAAATATAAATCTTACAAATTACCCAACGTGGAATTGTGGGTTTTGCAATTTATATCATATACAAAGTAAGTTATCGTATTGGTTGAATAAACCGAACAATATTTTATCATAAATGAAGCTGTTTGTTTTCCCCAATATATTGTAAGTAATTTGTATCTTCATACCGAGAATAAAGTTATGTGATTTGTAAATGAAAATCAATATTCACTTTTATATGTAATTGTCCGTTTTAAAACTATCCAGAAGAGTTTTATTTAGTGATGTGTGTCGCCTACGCAGCGTAAACAATTGAACCGATTTAAATCAAATTTAATAAGTAGACATTGTTTGACAATATCTCACATTGTTTTTATTTCTTTGATAACTCTAGTAGGGTAAATATTTATTAAGTATATATAAAAATTAGTTTTAAAAATTTATCAAATTCCTTTAGTACACACCTTATTTTTAAAATGTAAAATATTTTTTTAACGCGGAATTTACTTTGTCACTCAAAAAATTGACAAGTAATATGTTTTCATAAAAAAAGCAAGTTCTGTATAGTCTAGTAGATTGTCACAGATAACGAGCTACTAGATCAGAAATGACATGTTCTAGATATTATGAAGTGAGTAACGATTATCGATCGAAGTAATTGTGCATACGAGATACAACAGTCACCCAATATTTCATTTTCTCGTGAAATAGCAATAATATTATCATGACAAGAGATGTTTGTTTCAATGAAATAGCTTGCAAACGGAGTTTTTGATTATCAAAATGTACATTAAATTATTGGTTGCTAGAATTACCACCAATAACGTGTGGTTTAGAAAGAATCACCATAGGTAGGTTAGTTTAGGTGGTTATGTATACAGGGTGTTTCTCTAATGCGAGGAGATAAATCAGAGGGTGGTTATATGGGTCAAAATAAAGAAAAGAGTTCCTACTAAACATATATCGAGAAACGCTTCCTTTAACAGTTTACGCCGGTCAGGGCGTAAGAATTATATGAGAGAGATAGATAATGGATTCTTAACTTCACAGCCTATAAACCCTTACTACACTCTTTTTTCTACTTTCAATTTCGTACACAGTTTTATTAAAAATGGTACAAGTATTATAAGAATTCTTAATCTATCTTATTCTAACAATTTATAACACAATTATTTTAATTTTCTATTTCGCCATTTTTATTTACTAAATAATTTGTATCTCTAGAACCGCTTAACCTATTGAATTGAAATTTGGCACGGTACTTATCAATGTGGAGACCTAGTTTTAACAAAATATTCTTGTTTCAATAATCTTTTTTCAAAATGGCGCCCTTATAAATATTTTAAATTAAATAAAACTGACTCATTTAAAGTTATTTCATTTAAAAATTTTAATAGCCACTATTTTGAAACGGATTATTGGAACAAGTTGTTTTTTTTTAACTAGGTCTTTCATTACATTAAGGAGTACTGTACTAAATTTCAACTTAATCGGTTATATAAGTATAAACCCTAACCTAACTAATATGTATTGGTTCTTGTAAACCTTGTATGTTAACCACACTCTATTTAAAGTCCGTTTTCTTCTACGTTTTTCATTTCCAGCATTTTTAATCTTCGGGATTGTCTTTTATAAACCTTTTTGTAAACACGTTTGAAAATAAACAAATTTATAATTAGTTAAATCTTGATTTTAATTTAGTTCCCAACACGAGACTACCTTTATAAAAGTAATAATTGTAATTAGTAACCGTGTGCCTAGTCTTAATCCATTTGGTCCATAACGTTAACTGCCTGGTAGGGCTGAATGTCACAAACAACTTTTCGTGTTTTAACACTAAGTACGACTCATAAGACGTGTAATGCGCATGCGTGAATTTTTATATTAGGTGTTAATTGTTTACGCCGGTCCGTCGGTGGTTAAAATTTAGTCAAATTAACAAAGTTTGAAACTTTAAAAAATCTTTCTTTTTTTTATAATGAATTTTCGCTGTTAGTTTATTTTAAAATAGGCTTTACAAGTCACCGTTTTAGAAGTGAATATCGAACTTCAGAATTCTCATTGCGATGTGTATATAACCTATGCGTACGTGAATTTGGTACTTTTCTATTTTAAAATTTTCAGTGAAAAAATGAATTCCGCGTTAAAATATTACTTCATATTTTCTAAATAAGGTGGGTAGTGAACGATTTTGACAATTTTTTTGACTAATTTTTACATCAGCTTACTACATATTTAGTCTCTAGAGGTAGTCTGGGTGGTTTCAGAGGAGCGTGAATAAATAAATGATATTTATTGCTCCTTATCTTTATACATACAAAAATATATACAACCTTACATATAAGGGAAACAATAATAACATCCCTAGGTTAAAACCTGTTTGGGATGTATATAAAAAAAGAAAAGCACTTAAACATAACAATTTAAAATACTCGGAATGAAAGAAAAACCCGGCAACCAACCGCACTCCTCCGAATCTTACACACTACATCAGTCTTAGCGTGAAGTTACAATAATGGCTTCCAAATTAAATACAAATATAAACTTACAAACTACCACAAGAAATTTGAATAGAAATCACACATTACATCAGTTTTATATATACATTTCCAGCTTTAACTTAACCAATCTAATATGGAATGGAATTTGAAATAAAGCCATATATATCCATGCAAACACATACATACACCAACCACTACATGTACATATATAAACATATACATGCACATATATACCCACACACACACACACACACATACACATACATGCATACACATATACATATACATATACACATACATACACACATACATACATACACATAAATATACATACATACACACATACATGCACACATACACATCATACATACATACATTTCTCCTCTTCAACCACAAAACAATGCAATACATTTCCAAAATTATACTTCATTGTAATGTGCTAAATTCAGCAACACATCAACTTGGTTAATCAGAATTTCCCTAACGAACCTACAGAATCTCTTTTTATTCCTACAACCTTTAATATAATCTGGCATTGCGTTAAAAAACTTAGGAGCGAGATATGAGTAAAATTTCTTAAAAACTGTTAGATTCGGTTTAGGTATAAACACATTTAAGTAATTACGTAATTTTCCTCTTTTTGGTCCTAAATGATTTTTGCTTTCCCCACTTTTATCAAAAAAATTCTTAAAACTTTATAAATGTATAAACTTTTAAGTGGTAAAATATTTAAAGTTCTGAATAAGGGTGCAGCATGTATCATTCTGGACTTGTTTAGCATAATGCGGATAAAATGTTTCTGCAAAGTAATAACTGGCCTTAGAGTAGTGTGATATGCACCTCCCCAAACCGCAATACCATATCCCAGCTTGGAGTTTATTAGAGCAAAATAAATAGATTTCAAAAATTGAAGTTTACATACTGATTTTAATAGATAAAAGGTTCTGATATATATATGATTAGCTTACTCTTCAAATAATGAATGTGTACCTTCCATGTTAATCCAGAATCCAAAAACAAACCCAAATATTTAATGTCCCTTACCTGCTCAATTTCTGGGCATTTACAATCCCCAACCTTTCCGCACGCTGGATCGTGATACTTCAATTGGTTTGAAAAGAAAATCTTCCTAGAGGTATTAAATATCACATACTTTGTCTTAGGGCTCATCAACATGAAATGTTTAGTGAACCACCAACGTAATGCATTTAAGTCATTTTGCATGTCCCGCTTTAATTCTTCCATGGATCTGGCTTTGTAAAATAAAGCAGTATCATCAGCAAAGGCGACAAGACTACCCTTAAAACGACCGTTACAAAGATTGTTAATATATATTAAGAAGAGGGGTCCAGAGAGTACTGATCCCTGTGGGATACCATACTTCACTTTCCCTTGGTCACTGATTTTGCCATTTACTCTAGTTTGTTGTGTTCTGTCCGACAGATAAGAGCGAAACCAGTTTAAGGCAACACCCCTTACACCTGCATCGTACATTATTGACAATAGAATAAATGCATCTATTCTATTTGAATTTGCATTTCAATATTAATGGTTTGTTTGCATTGTTTATATTCAATCAGTATTTTTGTATTCTTCTAGCAGAGACCTTTCATATGGTATAAAACTCGACCTATACTCTCATTTAAAATTTTCTTCTGACTCCTTGCAGGCCGTCCCCCATAAGGTGAAGAAAAATGTATAGTTACTTCAAAAAGTAGATTTTATGGTGTAATCTGTAATGGTTCAAAAATACAACGCCGTTCTGATACTTTTAAGACACCCTGTATAACATAATAAACATTTCACAGACGACAGACATACATCTTTTCAACCACTTTTTGAACTCAGGGGAACTCAAACGACGTCACGTTTTTGACAGATCACAAACTTTCTCTTAACGTACATGTGGTAAAATAAATACACAACAAACTAATAAGTTAAATTGGCAACAGTAAAGTTGACAGTGTGGGAACGAATTAAAATTGAATGTTTTGTTTCAGAAACATCGGAAGCAACCTAATCACATCGATTCCTCTGAACGCCTTCCCAGAGCTTCGAAACTTAGTTATACTGTAAGTAATAGATATAGTGGTTTACAGTAAAAATAGATTTAAAAGATTAATGGCGTGTGGTAACAACTCAGGCTCCGTAGGCATATATAGGGATAGTTATTTTCAAGTTGGAGTCTTTCAAGCAGCAGTTTAATTGTAAGGAATATTTAAATAAAATTAAAGGATGTTAAAAGAAATGATTAGATATTAAAACAGTCCGAACTATATTGAAACAGTAGAACTGATCCAATATTACAACAATATGAAATACCTAAACAATCGCATGTTATAAAATAAACCTTAATGCATAGTTAAAAGGTTCTATGTAACATTCGTTCACACGCGCAACACACTTCTGTGTATCTGGAATAAAATACAAGCTGAAGGTACCGTGAAAATCTATTTATTAATAACTATTCAAAGGGGTTTTTTTTTGTCACAGTTATAAATTGATTGAATAGATTTTAGCGGTTGTTGTGTCAATTTAAAGGGTTTTAGGTAGTTTTACACCCCATATATAGTATTTCCTTTTATAAAGTAACATGTGTTGCCTTGGACTGTTTAATATATAATATAGTTAATTACCTTAGAGGTTGTCCTCTGTATAATGTGGCCACAAACAATTTTATTATTTATGTACGACGAGTCATACTCCGATTTTATATGTGTTAGTGTTGTGTTGTGTTACGTGTTTATGTGTTAGTGCGGGCCTGACGAAGCCGACAGTGTTCGGCGAAACAGCGCTGTAGCCAAACTATTATACGGACTGAGGACAACCTCTAAGGTAATTAACTATATTATAGTATTTCCATAATTTTTCAACTACTCCAAGGTCATTTTTTGTTACCTTTATATTTTTCCTATATGTTGGGTAATACAAATAATATAAATGCAAAGTTTGAAATATACTGGATTTATCGACTTGTCTGTGTAGACTGGTTGCGACTTACAGACAAACACGCGCGTGAAATTATAAAGGTCCTTGGTTTTACATACGGATCGTACTATAATTGGATACATCGTACTATATGTACCCAATACCAAATGTCATGTTCCTACCTTATTTTTTCTAACCGCTATCGTGATTTCTTACGGACGACATGTTGAAAAACACTTTTTCTGTTTCCATGAAACGTAAAGATCAGTCAAGAAACGATTTTTTTTTTTTTTTTTTTTTTTTACGATTACCAAATACTATATTTTCTATACTGGATAAAAGGATGTAATTCTGTGTGTTGGAGCTACAATACGCGACCTAAATACATATTGGATAAGACACTTTATTTTGTAGATTGTAACCACATATTTCCTGAATTACCCACACGGGCACGTTCTACAGAATTCTACTTTTATATTCAAATTGTTGCAACGAAAGAGTAGCTCTAGGGAGTAATCATAGAGGAATTATATTATAAGAGGTATTAGTTAATCAGTGATTTGACATATTGTGTTCATAGTAAGGTTAAACATATTATATCACACGGAGGTCGAATCGTTCGCGTAAAATGTCACTCACACTTTCTCAAAATCAACCTAATTAATAACACCAGCCAGCATTGATAAGCACTAATACAAAATACACCATTGCCCATATGTATAATAATTTAGGAGCAAATGGCGGTCAAACTTGCTACGTGACGGTTGAAAGCAAATGGTGGTTAGGAAGTCCTGCTTTGGCATATACACATAATTAATCATTATTACGGCAAAGGCATCTAAGGATTAGTAGGCCCTTTTAGAACGAGATTAGCCGATCATTATTTGGAGTAACAACGAAAACCACAGAAACACCAAACACTGCAAACACAACTGTTTTCGCAGCACACTGTGTAGGCATTAGTTAATTTCGAACACACTTTGCTCGTCTGCGGTACGTTCTAAAACAGAATTTTTAAGTATATTATAGCTTATTTGTTATGTGGTGGCGCTTGGAGGGAGGGCGGCTAAAGGTGGCAGAATAGTTTATCCGTATATAGACTGTGTTTGCCGTGGTGTGGAACCATTTACTGAGAGTGCAAATCTCGGTTACGCTTATAACTTTCATGCTTGGTTATAGTGGTTTTCCATCCTCATTTGTCTCATAAACGTTAAGCAATATTTTTCTTTTCATACTTTGCATTTTATGAACGTTATGGTTATCTACATTACGGTCTGTTTTTTTATAAAGTGATGATGACTGAGAAGATTTTCGTCTTTAAACCACAAAAAATGAAAAAGGAGAATAACGTCTTAAACAAGACATGAAAAACATAGTTTTAGAATGTAGCGTGCTCTTAATTATAGAATCGAAAAGAATTTGCTTTGAATAACACATTTTTCCACACAAAACACTTAATAAAACCACAGACAGTCAGAACATTTTTTTCACCATTTAGTTTCTAAGTTTTGCTACAAGTAAAACTTCACCCATATATTAGGTCGTATCTTCTACAACATGTTTAGTGTATTCAGAACTAACACACTTCTTGTGCACACATAAAAATAAATTATCATAAAGTCAGGCATTGATACAACGATACTTTGAGAAAAATAAACAAGTTAACTTTTTCCTTTGAAGGATGTTCATCAACATTGTGGAAAGTTTGGCCTGTTAGCCGAAGAAATGATTTGCTCCAAGTTTAGTCTATCTGAATGTGGAATTAGATTCGCCAAACCAGAGTTTAGATTTATTGTTTTGTTTACTTTAGACAAAATACAACTATTTATTTTGATTGACCCAGAACTTTCTCTGTTATGATTACAAATGTGACAGAAAAACAAGGTAATAAATGGAGAGAAAAAGTTTGATTATTTTTTCAACGTAAAAATATTCGATGTAGATTTTATCGGTTTTAAAAGTTAAATATGATGCTTGGAAGTTGGCATTGATAAAGTTTAAACATTATTCTGAATATACCTGAATAAATGGTGTGAAAGTATTGAACAAATATTCTCACGCGCACAGCCACAAGATGAAATAAAACAAACACAAAGTGAAAAGGAAAAATGGGCGACGCCACATTTTCAAAAATTATTTATACATTTAAATAAGGATTATGAAAGAAATACACCCTAACCACACATATAACACAATTAACGTTAGAACATATAATAAACCCTTATGTACATTTCGGTAACATAGCTACCATCCTCAGAGGGATAAAAACCAATACTAAACTAAATGTGACAGTGAGACGACTTATAAAGGGTCAAGCTTACGTAACGCTCCTCCCACTCCACATTGGTCAGTCTGGTTTTCCCGCCTAACTAGAAAGTGGGAGGGGCTACGCGCCGCTGAAACCAACCATTCTAATATAGCTTACAATAAGAATTTTAAATGAAAAGCAAAGGAACAAACATATGTCTGTATATATATATACATATATATATATATATATATATATATATATATATATATATATATATATATATATGGGAAAATACAAGTCAAAGTTCTCTAATATAACTAATATTAAAGCATAATGGAAAAGCAACTACCATAATTATTTATGTAAATGTATGTATCTGTATATAATAAAATACAAGTCAATATTAAAAAATTAAAAACAGCATAGTAAATTCTTTAACTTTTACCGATATCTCACGAACAGCCAGTTTTTTGAGATGCCTTTGTACAAAATTTGATCAAAAACTTTTATGTCAATTTTGGGGAAAACGTATTTTTTTATTTTTTCATAAGGCACGAATCCTCAAATTTTTAGTTATCAAAAATGACAAAAAAACCTCCGGAAATATAGCTGCAATATACCCAATAAGACCTGTACGTACAACAGAAAAACACTTTTTTAGACTGAAGAGACCTTAAAACGGATATACCTGCAAAAAAAAACAATAATTTTTTTACCCATCACATAACTTTAACTTTAATATACAACGGATATTTTTGATAAAGTAATAAATTAATCTAGGTGTAATAGTATTCAAGCTCACAAATGATATGTTTTTACAACAGAATCTAATCATAAATCTCTTTGTTGGTTTCATCAATATGTATGTGTACGATCACTTTATCATGTTCAACAGAGACAGCCTTATATAATATTCCCGAATCAGGAAATGATGTCAAAACATATTTACTGCTTTGTGTGACTTTTTTTGAAGTTTATTCTGAAAATGTATTAATCTTGATTGTTATTAAATTATTGATGTTCTGCAGAAATTCGTATAGTGATTTGTGGGAATATTTTACTAGGTCCCTAACCTAAAAGGGATCTTTTTACTCTCTCGCGTAATCTATAAGTTTATTTTATTTTTTCCCCATTTTTTGTAATTGAATTTTTTGTGGGGGTAAATTCCACAAGAAAAAACACAAATTACTGTTTCTCAAATTTGGCTATAACGATTTTGATCAATTTTTTTTTATCAAGTGTGGCCTCTACTAATCCAAACAAAAACTGTTGGTTGCCGTTTCTCCAAACTACCGATTTTTGAGTTATGTGTACAAAACAAAAAATCCGCAATAAAAGTCCTATAAAAATATGTAATTTCTCAAAATCTGCTTTATATATTTAGTTTAAATTTTAGTGAAATATGAAGATTAACAACCCAAACTATTGCGAAAATTTACGAGTAAAAATATTACGGGTGAGCATTTTTTAAACCCTGACGTCTGGGAAAGCTGGTTTTTTAATCAATTATCCTGAGGACATGTTTAAGGGAAGCAAGTTTCGGTACGTTTTTATATATGTGTTCAATGCATTGTTGGAGTTCCACAAGGGAGCGTCCTTGATACAATCCTATATCTGGTTTCAAATACGACATTCCACAAAGCAAAAACACTTTGATTGCATCCTTTGCTGATGACACCGGTATCCTGGCTATGCTTAATTATGCTGCTGAAACCAAAAACAAATTGCAAAAAAAAACAGCCAATCAAATAAGTATAATATGGACTAAAGGATGACGTATAAAGCTAAACTAAACAAAATCAGTACATGTGAACTTTACTAAGAAGAAAGGTGCCTTATGAGAATACTACAAAATATTTAGAAGCCAAGGTACACTGGAGAGTACATGTTCAAAAGAAATGTGAACAGCTACAAATCCAATAAAAGACAATGTAATGGCTAACTAGAAGCCAATCTGTTATCAATTAATAATAAGCTGTTATTGTATTGGCAAGTGTTGAAACCACCATGGACACGAAGCGTTCAGCTCTTAGCTGTACAAAAAGATCAAATAGAAAAATATTCAAACTGTTCAGAACCAAGTACCGAGAGCAATAGTAAATGTTCCTTGGTATGTCAGTAACGACACCATCCATCGGGATTTGAAAGTGGAAACTGTTGAGTCCATGCAAAGAAGCATGTACTGCGACTCCACCAACACCAGAATGTGCGTCAGTTTCTTAATATTTTAGGACTTGTAAGGGAACTCAGGAGGGTCAAGACGTTTGAACTAGTTTAAATCCTATCAGTGTTGTGGTTTAGTGCAGTGCTTGTAAATCAATATGTTTTGTCACTGGGCAATAACCTAACGCTGTCACAATCTCTTCAGAAAATAAACTGCTAGATAGACTTGCAGTGAAAAAAAAAATTAAAAAATCCATAGTTCATTTTATCTGTTTTATTGCCAACTTACAGAAATTAAATTTTAGATGACAATTAATTTTGGTTAGTTTGTATTTAGTTTTGGTAACGGGTGAGTGAGAAAGTTCATGCGATATTTTTACAGCGTCTTATCACTAATTCCAAGTCATTGTGTTGAGCGACAAAATATGCCTCCTAAACAACTTCTTCTTGTCTGCACATTCAACAGCAGTGTCTGGATGTTAAACCTATTAGCTCATAATACTGGGTAACATTCAGAATAGAAATGGTCGTTACCCCAAATTTTTAACGCTGAATATCTTGAAATTCTTTAACTTTACTCAAACCTTTCACCGTAACAATTGCTCTTTTAACAATAAACTTGGCGAAATTTTCATTTGTAATCAAGGCCAAAAGATAATAATTGAATTGTTGATAAAAGATTTAAAAACGATTTCTTGGTAATTCACTACAACATCCTTTATTTTAATCTTTACTTCACTCAGCAGGCCAAATAATAACAGAGTTACTTATAACAAAAATTTAACAATAATTTCCTGTTAATTGACTACAACCATGTTTCTTCTAATCCATTTTAGCATATGCAGTTAACGTTATGGACGAAATAGATGAAGACTAGACACACGCGGTTACTTATTGCACAAATTACTTTAATAAGGTAGTCTCGTGTTGTGAATTAATTAAAATTAAGAGTTAACTAATTAAAAGTTTGTTTATTTTCACATATGTTGTATAAAAAGATTTATAAAAGACAATTCTGTAGATTAAAATTGTCGGAATAGAGAAATGTAGAAGAAAAAGGATTTTAAATATTATTTTACATCATCAAAATAAACATTGTACTAAATGAATTTTACATTTTTTTTTTTTAACTAATCTTTATATCGACTTAGTAAATCATTTCCAAATTTTATACTATTAGTTTTACCAAAATAATATATATCTGAAGTATGTTATTTTCCCTAACTAAATATCATATCACAATAACGGATATTGAAGTTAATAATATTGGTTTAGAATTGTCTACTTGAGAGTGCTGCAATCTAGAATCTTCGTTAAAAATGTAATGCTGAAAATCTTTAGACCGACATTTTGTGGAAGACCATTCCCCGCTAACAAATGAATGCGTCCACTGCTATGTGACTAATTTAGTAGAAATGTTGCTGAAAACACGGGTGTAATTTGTTTATATTATAAGATCTTTACAGGAAGATTTATTAACTTTTTAAATTATAATAACAGTAACTATATTGCAGACAGTTACTGCATAAGAGTATTTTTGAAGCGACAAAGAGATATGTGTCAAAGCGAAACAGTTATTTAAATGATGTGCTCATATTGATAACGAGAGTGTTAATACGATAGGGCAAACTTTTTTTTTTTTTTAAGTGCCTGTCATCTGTTGTGTGTAATGTGCTCTACAACTAAAACACGTGATCCAATTTTAATGAAATTTGGTTAGTTGGCATATTTTGGTCATTTTTCGGATATTTTTTTCCTGTTTTCATATCTCGGTGAACTTCATGACTGCACAAAATTCGTGTTTTTTGTCTTGATTTTTTTTTCTATCCATCTTGTCGTTAACTAGATTAAATTGAAATAAGAAGTTTAAGTTTTAAACAACACCCGGTATCGCGACCATTGGTCTATGTGTAACTAAGCTTCTTAATTGTAGTTCAGTAGATTATTCCCCTCTACAAGTTTTAGTGGTCTACTCACTATCTCTAGTGAAATTCAATAGGAGTTTGGAAAGCACACCTATTGCAAGAGTTTACAATCATAGATTGTGTGGCCTGCGCTTTCCTCATCTAACCAACATAGTACACACGGTTTATACCTGTCATATATAAATACACCCTCAAACTATAGTATCCCCTAATAAGTCACATTATTCGCCTGAGTTTACCCCCTGCAGAAGGTCAATACTGTCCCTCCAATTCCATCTGAAGGAACCTCTCTCCATATTAAACTACTATAATTATGCCCTCCAAGACTATCCCAACTTTATTGTCTCCGAAACCACCTTTTGATGGTTGCCTTGACCCTACTACTTCTTGGTGTTATCGGAAGCCTCTTTACTACAGCCTATTACTTTTTCAGTTTGCGCTTTTCCGCTCCTGATAAACGCTTGTGATCATTTCCACTAGTGTTGAGAAGTTATACCCTATCACTCACTTTTTTAATCCCAGATCTGGTCGGTCCTACAATAGTCCCTAGGATATGCTGCGAAGATTATAAACTGGGTTCTACGGGATTTATCAGTTTCCTCCACCTCCAGTTTGTTGTTACTCTCCGGGTTGTCTTTTGCAAATTCCCTAAGGTAGGTTTGTTGAAATAAGAGCCCTGCATACATAGATAAGGTTAATTAAAACTTGAAGGACGCCTGGTATCCAGAGTTGGCATATTAAGGTTAAGCTCCCCTTAACCACGTAGTCCTTTACAAAATCAGTGGTGACATTTAATTATCTCAAATGCGTCTTTTATTATTAATCTTCGTGGTTTTTAGTTGCTAGTTTATCATTGGAAATAACACAGCATATATACATTTTACTTACTTTCTCAGATGTATAGAGAAAGTTATGTTGAGCAGTGCTCTGCAGTGTTAGATTAGATTACATTATTGGGGTATGAGGACTAAAGATCCTTGTACGTCATCCTAAAGTTATTGACTAATAAAATTTGTTAACATACCTTATTTCCTTCTACAGTCCTTTGTACGTCCTTATTTGAAGGGACTATCGATTTCGAAGATCATGCTTCCATTACCAAGTCGATTACAAACGTTTATACAGTTATTCACATTTAAAACAACACAACACAAAACACTTCAATAACTTAACACGTCACGATAAATGAATAAATATAGTCTATCATTGACCAACTGATATGACTAAGGTTATTGTATATACTTCTAAGGCAAGTCAATATCTGTGTCTTCAATGTGGCTTAGAAGTTTTTGCTCGATATTAGCATCAGAATCATAATCAGGTTGAGAAGCCCTGAATATGTCCCTTCTCATAGCCTCGAGCCTTTCACATTCTAGGATGATATGTTCAGCAGTCTCTTTAGATTGTTTACATAGCTCACAAACGGGATCACTATTCATGATCCGAAATGTTTGCAGATGTTTCCTGAAGTGGCCGTGTCCTGTAGTAATGCCATAACTTGTTTGAGCAAACCCATAGCCTTTTGGTTCTTCCTTTGCCGAGAGTACCTTCCATTCCCGTACCTTAAGAGTAGAGATATGCTGGACAAGCATATCCCAGACTTCAACCAAGGACCGCTTCGAAGCTTGAATGTCCTTCCTCAATACAGTTATCATCTTGTATTGTGACGTAATGACTTAAAGTTAGCAATAATTGTCTCCAGCTACGGTTTGTTGCGTCAATGAGGTAGGTAAAACGAGAACTCCTTTTTTCATTTAGCTCCCTGAGAATGGAGAAATAGTTCCATCCTCCATGAGTTCGAACTTATCTATTAACGTGTCTTCGATGTGTTGAACTTTTTTATCGGTGTAATCAAATTTGGTATTTGAGCTTATTGATCTCGAGTTTTTTTGTTTTTTTTTTATCGGCAAAAACAAAATCATCCACTGTAACTTAATTTCTCAAAATCAGCTCCAATGATTTCGTTCAAATTTAAGAGAAATATCACCATGAATGGTCCAAACCCATGTACAAAATTGGAATTAATAAAATATTACGGTTCAGAAATAAGTAACAAAAAAAAAAAAACAGAATTGTACCTTGGACCGCCATCATTTTTAAAAGCTCGATTTTAATTAAATAAGATTTACGTTGAGGACGTGTTTATGATACAAATTTGAATATTTAATGTCTATTTAAATATTACTTCAAAGATGGTGACCATGGTTTATTTTAACTTTTTAACTTTCAACTACCGAAAGAGAAATTTTCAAAGATAAATTGTTTTAGTTCGTTTATATATGGATTTGCAGATTTTTGAGTGAAAAACCCAGTGCATTGTTGTGCACTTTTTATTTTCTTTAGTTAAAGTTTGGTTTTACATCGCCCATTCGCTTTCGTGTTTAATATTACATTCAATAAACAATACAGGCCTCTTACTAAATGTATATAAAGGCTGCGGCTTAGTGTAGTTACTACAACATTACATTGGCAGCGTTAGCGATGCTCTGTAACTTTTTCTTCTACTGCTTTTCTCAAACTCACCGGTCACAATCATTGCACTTAATTTCGTAAATTCCATTGGACTTGTGTCGGTTGTATAAATTCTGCCGAACACAATTACAATCCACGCTAGTCCAAGGGGATTCATAACATCACATGGATTGACTGTAACAGATGTTTCATCTGCCATTCTAAAAAGAATTGAATAGAAAGGTATGAAGAACATCTCAAAGCGAGAAAAACCCACCGCTATGTGGAAACCAGGTCGTTTTTAAAACCGTGAAACGAGCAGATCGCTTCAATGAGTCGATTGCCGATATTTTGCAACCATACAGTATATCACCGTTCTCTATAACATTGTTGTGAAATGTAGCTTAGTAAAGTTACCGATCCTCAAATGGATTAAAACAAACACTTTTTAAAAGTTGTTTGTTTAACAACGGACAACCAGTGCATATCCGGGAGCCGTAAGATGCGCATCTACAGACTGTGTTTTTTAAATGTGTTGTGCGTTATGTGTATGTACGTTTTGACGACCTCCATCCATAGAGGGAATTTCTGATGATGGGATAAAAATCTCGAAACGCGTCAAGATTAAAGAAAAAGAAGTTCACTGACGGAAAATTAAGGTATAGTACTTTATTATACTTTTTAAAAGTATTTGTTCTTTCGTGAATCCTTTCTAAACTATCTCATTCGCCCTCTTCCCTCCTACCCCATGACGTCACACAAATTATAGCTGCTAACTTACCTCGTTTCCTATTACTAAAGAATTTTAAAATTTTAAGAAATACTGATATATCGTTCAAATAGTCATTGGTTATTATTTAATTGTCCTGGAATCCAACTTTGAAACAAAACTGTGCAAATTATATTTTAAAACAAAATTCAAATAATTTTATTCAAGAGTTTCTATTAGAAGCTGTAACTCTTTGAACGAAAAAGGTAAAGAACGCAACATTTTATACGATATTAGAATTGATTTGGTTAGAGTTGAACCTATAAAATTTCTAAATTCGTTCTTTCCACAGTCCTTCTTGATCAATCGGATGTAAGACTCCTATAGTCCGCCTTCTGGACTCCCATAGCTAAAGCCACTTACAAACCGACCAGATGTTCTAAGTATAATGATTCTGCTTTATTGCGAGATAATGCTGACTGGACTGTTTTTTTATCAGTGTAATAAAATAAAAATTAAAACATCATTAGAGACACGCGCTTCGTTTAATGAAGCAGTTGCGATAATATATAAAGTACGCCATAACACAATACAAGCTTTACTAAGCGACAAACAATTGTATGATACAACTTATAATGATGCTCCAATCCTAATTTAATTTTTCTTTTTATACCTCCCCAGTGTATGAAGTATAGGGTCAATTTGGTAATCCTAATAAAATTCAACCTCCTAATTTTACCGATGTTCGTGGCCTCAGAAAACCAAAAAGTGATTTTCAATAAGCCGTCCGTCCGGGAAATAGCGGCCACAAAAATTTATATAAGAAAATGAAATTTGGTATAGGGACCATAATATTCTCATATAAAACCTTTATGAAATTTATAAAAATCGAATTGAAACTGTCAAAATGACGGAAGTTTTTTAGAACAGTTTTTTCTCTTGTGTGTTATCAACTTATAACACACTAAATCAGATGACATTTGTCGTTTTAAATTCTGTATTTATTATTAACAAACACCACCTCTCTACGATTACAAATAGCGACTTATTTAAATTTAGAGGAACTGCCTGTATGGATGGGGCTGGGTAGGTACCATAATGTTGCGCAATAACTTATTTTTGCATGCGAACATTTTACTTTCTTACGCATAGAATAAATAGAATAAATCTTTATTTTATGTGACGAATTTATGCAAATGGAAGAATCGCGGAGAACGAAATCGCAACTGTGGTGAATATTTTTCATGGAAGTATCCAGAGTATCATCTCTGAGCCTGCAGTTTCACTCTTTGCTTACTCACTGCAGAACACAAAGGGGAAAGTTTTCAATCGGCTCTGCAGTTCTTGCTTCGTTATGACTGGGAAAGCAATGCATTTTTGGACAGAATTTGACTGGAGATGAAATCTAGGTCCATCATTTCACTCCTGAATCAAAACGAATTTCACGCGAATGAAGACATACTCAATCTCAATGAAAGAATCTCTTCTCAAACAGCCATTCGGAAATGACTAAGAAGTGAAAACTGTAGTAAGGGAATGGTTTTCAGAAGTTGAACGCAATTTGTTTAATGAAAGAGTTCAAAACTCGATATGATATCGATTATGTAGAAAAGTGGAGTTTTATTTGTAGTCAGAATAAAGAAATTTTCTTAATGTTTACAACTATTCATTTTTTTTAATCTAGTGCAACTTACTTCTAGACTGCCCCTCATAATATGTCGTTAAAAATTTAGGGAACTGGACACGGTTATCTATAGATAATCCGGCAACGAGTTAGACAAGCAACAAGCTATCACAGAAAAAGATTGTTATACCCATCCTTTGGTTTGGAATTATGAGCATTTTAAACCCCTTCTAGTGGTGTTTAAAATAAAGACAAATCTTATTGTCAAACAAGTCGGTATCCGGTCTGTGGAATAAAATTTAAAATTCTTAAAATATTATAAGATCTCAAATCATGAAGTTTTAAAAGAAATATCTCTTTATAGTTTGTAGTAACATGAGCGCACTGTAATTTATTAACCATTCCGATAGTCGT
This sequence comes from Aphrophora alni, assembly GCA_963513935.1. NCBI lineage: Eukaryota > Metazoa > Arthropoda > Insecta > Hemiptera > Aphrophoridae > Aphrophora > Aphrophora alni. The sequence goes on from OY740774.1 coordinate 75,380,517, forward strand.
ATCATTTACAGCAAGGGTTAGCTGCCATTTTGATTAAATATTGCTCAAGTGTAGCCTAGAACCCGAACAAAACGTATTTATCGCCTTAAAAAAATGGCGGTTACTGATTTATCTATAAACGAACATAGTGTTGTTATAAAATTCCTAATTTCATAAAATCAACTTTACCGGTTTCCTTTAAATTTTAAGGAAATGCAAGATTAAAGCAAAACCCTTGTTTAAAACTTTGAATATTAATCAAATTTACGCAAAGGATGTGTAATGCTACAAGAGAAGCAAGTTTAGTCCCTTATTTAATAATGTAATTTTTTTAATTGTTCATTTTTACGTTTTTAATAACAACACTAAATTTGCATTTTCGGTGACAATTAATTTTGGTTAGTTTTTATTTACTTTATGATGTGGTTGAGTGAAAAAGTTTGTGCAGTGATTTTGTATTGTTAATTTTTTTAAAGTTTAATTTCGATTCTTAAGTTTTATGCCTGTTGAAGTTGTTTTATATTATAACTGTTAAATTTGAAACTTTATTGATGGAATTTTAGTTTATTTGTATTATTATTTGCGTTTGTATTTGCAATATAAAAGAAACTATAGATAAATCATGTTTAATATATGCATGTAATTGAAAAGAAGTAATTAGAACGACCTATATGTTTAATCAGAACCTTAAAGAAAATGTTATAAACATTAAATAAAAAATAAACGATAAAATTATTTATAAACTGAACATTGTTTTTTTTTAATGCGTGACGCACGTAATTTCCTTTTATGACTTCCAATTTATTACCGTCATAAATTTAATTACACTTAACCTTATAATTAACATAAATAAAACCTTTTGTCGAAAGTTACAGACCAATATGAGACCGTTGGGGGCTGTTTCTTAAGATAAAATCTCAGGATAAAGTTCACGGCAGTGAGGCTAGAGTTACGTCTGTATTTACGTCAGCCTGAGTTATAGTCATGACAGCTGAACACGCTACGCTAAGGCCGGTTCACAATGAAACAATAAACGTATTTGATAAGATTGTTATCGCGGTCATTCAAGAGTTGCATTAAGCGACATGCAAAGCGGGGCCCGGAATGTAGGTGACACGAAGCTGAGAAATGCAAATTAGAGTGTTATATGTGGTCGATTCAATATAGCCGAATACTTCCGTACAGACCTTTCGTTTGTTCTTAGAATCGCTGGTACTTTAAGTTCTAAACTCGATAATTCCAGTGTATTTCAGTGCAAAAATGTAATGTAAAGATTCTCGCACAGCACTATTCAAACCGAAATATCAAACAAGTTCAACATTTTGGAAGAAAAACTGCCTCATAAGACAGATTTTCTCAAAATGAATTCAACCGATTTTATCGCTTTTTAAAAAATTAGGATCCGTAAATAAAACCAAGGACCCTTATAATTTCACACGCATATTTGTACATCTGTCTGTAAGTCGCAACCCGTCTACACAGACAAGACGATAAATCCTATATATTTCAAACGTTATATTTATATTTTTTGTATTTCCCACGTATAAAAACAAAACAGCTGTAACAAAAAAAGACATTGGATTATTTAAGGGACAAAACTATCGACTTGAAAAATGTATTTTTGTTTGCGTGGAGTATCAAATAAAACTGAAAGTTATTCTGATTACGAATTTGTATGTTTATTTGACGTTAGGCTAATTTTAAAGTGTCAGATTTCATGTTTCAACTCTAATTTGAATAAGGCGTGACCTGCAAGTCTGAAAATAAATTATTTGGATTTTTAATTAAATTGTAGTGCAAAATCATATATTATAGTTTTTTCTATGACGAACAGAACTTAATTTAACCACTCAATGAGAAATTCATAAAGGGTAAGTTTTTGTGAGATGGAGACAAACAATTCAATAGCCATTAAAAGATGAATTAGATTTTCATTGATTACTCTATTAGGGTCCGTAGGTAAAACCAGGGATATAATTTAACGCTCGTGTCTATCTAAGTCGCAACCCGTCTACATAGACAAAAGGATAAATCCTGTACATTTTAAACATTGTATTTATATTCTTTATTATCCCACATGTAGGGTAAATATAGCGGTAACAAAAAAATAACCTTGGGGTAGTTAATAGTATTTATTTAGGCCTGAATTTAGAAAATTTTATTTCCGCTTTTGAAAATTTTTGCTTCCTGAGCTTATAACTTTTATAATTTTGCACCAATCAAATTTTAAGTTACATATATGAATAATTTGGACTTTTTCCTAAAAAAAAGCTATGGATCACTTTATGATTGGGATAGAATTTCTATTTTTGGCGATTTTTTGAAATTATTTCACCCGATGAAAAAAACGTGAAAGCGTTATGTTAAGGCACTTCTAGGGTTAAGGTTGTAACTATAAAGTTGAATTTTTATTTTTGTTATTGTTAAATGTGGAGTATCAAATTAAACTATAATTTATTCTGATTACGAATACGTATTTTTATTTAAGAAGGAAATCATATGTTGGCGCTAAGCCGCTTAAAAGTCTTCGACTTTATAAATATCCCTATTTGCCTACGTCATGTGGTTTTAGTACACACTTCTAAAATTTGATCGAAATATTTTTAAAATATTGTACGATATTTTAATTTTTTCTGCGGCACATTTTTTAACTAATTACTCCTGAAGCGACATTTTTGTGTAATCAATACGAACGAAATCTATGATTATTTGGCCAATATGTACTTGTTAGTGAAATTTAATCAAAATAATTTAACACGTTCCCTACCAGCTGCTGCCGCATATATGGCGGCGGCCGGGTCACTCCCACAGCCCACGAAAAAAATCATGAACTTCCCTGTAGACTGGTCTTAATGGTTGTGACCTTCGCCACACACAGACCACGAATAAAATTTGTTCAAAATTAGTTTTTATGCTTCAAAATATCCTTATTTAAATCAAAAAATATATATATCAAATTTTTTCTTCATTTTGGGCAATTTTTAAAGCGCCGCATATATGTGGCGCTCGGTCTATCAGATTACAAGTAACACATTTTCACTTTACAGACTATGTGCCGCATATTTGAGGCACTATTATTACCTTACTTTTTATTCATTACCTAGGATAAACGGTAAATAAAATACGGTTTTTACAAAAAAAACATTGTATTGAAATATTTGTTTTATAAAAAAAAAGTTGTTTATATTTCATTAGGTGTTATAGTTATACAAAATACAAATGTTTATAGCTTTTTCTTATACAATACACTTTTTTTTTTAATCTGTCCATATAGTAAATTGGTTGAACATTTGTGTTAGTTTGAAAAAAAACACCGTTTAAATGTATTTAAACAGATTTAAAAAGTTACTCTTAAAAATAAATAAAATTGAAAATGTAGGCAAAAACATTTCATCAATTTGTTATTGCTCACTCCTTGTGATGATCATTAAAACATGTTGGCATGCAGAGGCCAAATTACTGGGTTTTTTTTTTTTTTTTTGTCTCTACAAACAGAACATGTGAAGTAAGTATCGATCGCTTGTTATGAACCCACTGTTGCTTACTAGCAGACAGAAAAGTGCAGCTGAGATGATGTTGTATGTCAGTGTTACCAACTGTCCAGTGACGTCAGCGATAGTCCTAGCTACAGACCAAGCGCCGCATGTATGTGGCGGGGTCCTGTTGACCGTTCTTAAACGATCTAAACTTTAAAATAGACCGTTGCGAAGAAATTTCTCATTTAGTATCAAGAAACCAACGCCGCAGATCTGCGGCGGCAGTCTATTTTAATGAGCCCAGCCGCCGCAGATTTGCGGCGTTGGGCTAGGAGTAGGACACGCCCGCAGCAAAATTGCGGCGGCAGTCTGTGGTTACGATTTTTTTTCAACATTGTGGTAGCGAACGTGTTAAACCAATTTTGAGTGAATCGAAACTTTTAGATTTGGTCTACCACCAATCGGATCAAAATCAGAACACTCTATTGGATTGTAAAGTACTGCTCAAGTAACAGGAGGTAGACGGACGTAATTTCAAAATTAACTTTTATTATATCTATTGAAAGTTTCCTGATCCGAAAATAATTATTTTTGAAATAATAATAATCATCTCTTTCCAATACAGTCTTTTGTTGATGCATTTTGTTTATATCTGGGATCTTTTTTTCTTTTTCGTTTTTCGTATAACTCAAAATTTGGCTGCCATAAAAAAATAAAACTATAATTTTAATTTTATGAAAATCTACGGTTATTACGTTTTTCATCCAATTTTTTTTTAATAGGCCCTAAAAAATATATACTTTTTTCATGTCTTGGAAAATGTCAGTAATAGATTAATTAGATAAATGTCTAAAGACCTTATCTGTAAAAAAACAAACATAGTCGTCTGGGGTTTCTTGTAAGAGATCCAATTTTTTCAAAATCGGCTCTACCGATTTCATTCAAATTTTAGGGGACGTGAAGATTAATGACCCAAACTTACATGTCAAATTAAAACGTTTTGGTTCAGATCTCTGTCATTAAAACCTCGATTGGGTGAGGTGGAGATATGGGGGGATGGGGGGTATAATATCTGACACTTTTAGTTTTGCCTAACGCTAAAATATTAATTTTTTCGTTACATAAACATACACATTCGTAATAAGAATAACTACTAATTCAATTTGATACCCTACACATAATATTTCCAAAAACAAAATTTAATTCCATAGTTTTCCCCCTTAACTACCCCAAAGTAATTTTTTGTTACCACTATATGTGGGACAATACAAAGCATATAGTTGCAATGTTCGAAAAATAGTGGATTTATCGTTTGTCTTTGTAGACTGGTTGCGACTTACAGACAGACACGCACGTGATATTATAAGGGTCCTTGGTTTTACCTATGGATCCTAATGAAGCTCTATTAAGGGGAGGGGGATTAAAAAAAATATATAGGATATATTGATCAGGGACCTATAATACCAATTTTCCTGTGATAAGTAAAATTATCTGATACAACGATGAAAATTCAGTATAACTACACTTATTCTTCTAACATAAAAGTAGTGTAGCGATTTGGAGGGGGGGGGGTGTCAGTAATAATATTTGAATTTTGCTAATGGGTGTGTGAGAAAGTTAGTTCAATGTTTTGTACCATTTTTTAGTAACGCTTTGAGCAGTTATAATTTGTATCTTATAAAACACATTTAGATTTCATTGGATGTTTATAAATATTAAAACTGTATATAACGAGGCATTTTGAAGACGGTAAAACCGTAGGGGAAAAAATTATCCTGAAAAAGAGTTTTTTAATAATTTGAATCCGCTGGAATTTTCATGAATTTGTTTAATTTTATTACATGGATTCCTAGTTTATCAAGAAACTAAATTAGCCTTGCATTTCAAATGAAAATAAACCAACAGAATTCAATTTAAAACCATAGGCTACTACTAGATGGCATGTCCGGTAACAATATCGCCTGAGTACAGTCTTCGGTTAATCACAGCTGTGTCTTGTTCAGCATACCCACTCAACTGCAGGCGCTATCTCTAGTTATTTGAAACACGTAAACCTTTCGCTTGATTTAATGCAACGACGGAACTACTGGCTACAACCCATCTTCTTTATATGCTTTATAAACAGTATTTTTTTAATTTTTATACTTGACTCGCTGTAAAAAAAAAAATTAAAATCATGATAAAATAAACGGTGTAAAAACGTTGCACAAACTTTTTCACTCGCCCATCTCCAAAATTTAAAAAAATGAAACTAACAAAGATTAAATTTAATAAAGAGCTTTTGATAACGGGTTAACTTTCATTTTTTATTTTTGCCAATTACCCCTGAACTGTAATGTTTATACTTGCATTTTCGAACGCGATTTTGTGTCATTCATCTTAGAGTTAATTTTAAGAAATTTAGTATTATATAACGGCCCCAAAGTCGAATTATTTTTTCTACCTATAACTCATAAGAGAGAAGACATTTGTCGAGAGATTTAGAGGCGGCACGCGACGAACATTTTATTAAAATCTATTGAGAAGATGTTGAGAAAATAATATTTTGTTGTTTTTTTAACGACAGCAACTACGAAATGCTTAGTCATATAAAAACTAAAAAGTCCCGAGATTTTACAAAAATATGACCTCATACCAATTTTGATTAGGGGACCTCAAAACGGATTGATTTTCAACAACATTGATTTTTTGACTCATTGCATTAACTTTCCGTTATTATTTGTTGAAAAGTAAAAATTGGATTAAATTATTATTGAACCGTCTAAAGCTCTTCTCTTTGCGATGGCAAAGAGTCTACATTTTCTTTTAATTTTTGAATTTTAGTTAATGATTCTGTGAGCAGTATCTCGTATCTTTAATGTTTTAATACTTCCAAAATTGTTCTTGAAGACCTATTCTGTTTACTGCCTAGGGCGGGACGTTCGTATGGACTCCAGGAACGAATTTTAAAAAAAAAATAGTCGGGGGGGGGGCAATTCCTTGTAGTAAAGTTTAAAGAAAGTTCAACTGTAGAGTATTTATCACTATTATAAACATTAAAAATACATTACCAAATGATCCAGGAAATCTTGTATTTTTTTCTCACGAAAAACGTATATTTATAGTTGTTTGGAAAAGTCCAACGAGTGGGGAGAGAAAATCAAAAAGTTGTAAAATAAATCTGATTACATTTTTAAAAGTGTAAAATGAAAGTATAAGACGACTTTACTTTTTCAGACGTTTTGAAAAATGTGTACGTTTTACGAAACTGTCCTAAAAGCCCTAAAACTGGCCAAAACTTTAAGGATAAAAAATAAGTTGAAAAAACTTTGAAATATAAGAGTAATTGTAACTAGAGGCAAATATTTGTTTCTCTTAAAATCTTTAGAAAACGCTGATTTTCTAACTACTAACGAGTTTTTCCTGAAAAAATAAAATAAAAGTGGTAATCTACTTTTTCCTTCCCACATGTATTTAAAAAAATAATATATAAATGTCCATCTTTTGTCGTTTAGAAACTGTTTTTTGTGTTTCTTTTTAATTATAATTTATTTTCTTTAAACATAATTTGCATGGATTTATAAAATTATAATATACATTTTTAGCACGCATAAAATCAATACTTTAATTTGTTGAGGGTATAACTTTCGTGGGTTGGAAAGACGTTTTCAGAAATATTCCAAGAGACGAAAGTACAGGGTATTCCAAAATTATGTTTTCAAACTTCAGGATGTGGTTTCCCACATCAAAACAAAGTAAAAATTACTGTAAACATATGTCCGGAATTGCCTAGTTTCGCACGTACACGCCATTATCTTTTTTAGCAAACTGTTTTCTCCAGAGCGGTTCGACGAATTGAATTGAAACTTGTCATGGTATCTATTAAGGTAACACGCTATTTGAAAAATAACCAACCTCTTCTAATTACGGTTGTTTAAATTTTTTAAATCTAAATAACTCAAAAACGGGAAATTTTTATGTCAGGAGACGTTTTTGTAGTACTTTTAATTTCCTATCGATTATTGTATTTGTCAAAACAAACGGAAGAAGGATTACAGTAGAACTGCGTCCATTAGATTGAAGGACACGAAATGCCTATACCTTATATTTCGTGTCCTTCAAGCTATTGGGCGCAGATCTACTGTAATCCATCGTCCGATTGATTTGATAATTACAATATTAGATTGGAAATTAAAGGAGCTACAAAAACATCAATTGTCATTTTCCATAAAAATTATCCCGTTGAGAGTTATTTAAATTTAACTAGATTTAAACAATTTAAGCATCCGCCATTTTGAAACGGTTTATTGGATTAGGTTGGTTTTTTTTTCACAATAGTTGTATACCTACCTTAATATACCATGTAATTTTTTTATGCAATCCGTCAAACCGTTATGGAGAAATAAATTTTGTTAAAACACAAAGTAGCCTATTTCCGGATATTAGGGAAACTAAGAAATTCTGGACATAAGTTTAGTTTCCGAAACTTTTTCTTAGTTTTTATGTGGGAAAAAACCTCCTGAAGTTTGGTAAAATAATTTTGTATCACCCTATAAATTTAACTTGAGTCAAACTACATAATATATGATTTTTTTTCAGATTTTTAGAAAAAATTTTCAGTGGAAAGCATTTTGGAGTTTTTCCAAAAAATCTCAGAAAATATCCATTTTTCGAAAGGTCTTAGAGTCTTGTACTTTTGATTTTACAACCTTTAATTTTAATTTTTGTTAAATTTTATTTTTTAATTATTTTTTAGACGTTTTAAAACGACTATGACTAAAAAATGTATTAATATTTTTAATTTAATTTTTCTTTAAACCCAATTATCTTTAAAAAATCCTTTTCTACGTAACATTTCACTCCCTGCTACAGAAACAGAATGTAAACAATTTTAGTGAAGCATTCGAGCGTTGACATTTGTAGTTTTCTGATTTTGTCCGTTCATTATCACGAAACGATCTTAACGGTTAGATTCCCTAATCTGACGGGACTACTCAGGGAAAGCTAATGAAAATTCCAAAACTTGTAAATAAATCAACGTCAGTGTTGCCACCAAGTTTAATTACCCAACTAAAGGCTTAGAAATAGTTTACACTGTGTAATAGCTTTACTTAATTAATTGTCAACCCATTACAACCAAGTCATGGAGGCGTGTTTCTCATTAATTGCAAATAAACCAAATTTTAGTCGACAGGCGTTACAAAGACACGCAGGTTTAATTTATGTCAACAAGAGAAACATAAATGTGAAAAGATTTATTAGGGTTTGTTACTATCGCGTCTCATATTTTATATTCAACAATTAATTACTAAATTTACATTCAAACTTAAACAGTGTATACGTTTTATTGATTTACCAAGTGTACGTCATATAGAAAAAGTGTTTTGTTGCGTTAAGAAATCAACGTCGATTTTAAAAGACTGAAAAGATTTTAATAAAATTTAAAATGTATGCGTGTTTTGACCATGTCTCGGAGCCTTTTTTTTAAACTGTTAAAGTGTAGCCTCTAAGAACAAAAACAAACGATAACCATCTGTTTCAAAAATGTTATTAGATTTTTTCCCTTGTTGTTTAAAGGCAAAAAACCTTTCGGTCACCATCGCCTTAAAAAAAAAAAAAGAATAGATGGTAAAAAAAAATTTATTTTAAAAAAACGGTTTTACGCCCTTGAATCCTCTATTTGCGGCAGGGTTGTAAACTAACAATAGTTGGTCAAGAAATACCTGATAAGAAAAGATGAAAGAGAGGGGTCTAATCTAAAATTGCATGGGAAAAGGTGTAGAACTAGCTAAGTACCCTCGGTATTTTCATGCCTCTACTCTACAAGTCCTTGAAGGTGTTTTGTGCGTGTGTGTATACAGTTCGTTACACTAGACTGTTTATAAAATTATTCTGAATTTTAGTCAGGCAAAAACCTCTTGGTCATTACCTCTTTTTAAATAATGTAAAATAGGAGCATAAAATAAAGACCCCTTAACCCTAGAATATTCTAATAGCGTCAGGGTCAGAAAAGAATAGCTGGTCAAGAAATACGTGACAAAAGAGAGGGGTCTAACCCTAGATTACACGAAAAAAGTATAGATCTCACTATGTTCCCTCGATATTGCCAAGCCAGCACCTCCTATAAGTGAGCCCTTCAGGTTATGGCGATTCGAGAGGTTATTAGCAAAAAACAAAATAACAGACATCAGGCAATAAAATACGTCATTTCTCGAAATTAGTTGAACCGATTTCGTCCAAATTTGAGCAATTAATTGCCTAAACTCGTGCGTAAAATCATAAGTAAAAATAAACACTACAGATAAGGAATAATTATCAAAAACGATAGAAGGGTCAAACATGTGTTAAAATCACCGAATTAGGGTCCGAATGTAAAGATTTTATAAAAATGAAGTTTTTTAAGCGGTAATTTAAATCGTACGGACAGACAGACAATATGCAATTTTATTATAAGGCTCCTTGGATGAAAATGCAATTCATCTTTTAATGGCTATGAACAGTTTGTCACAAAAACTGCTACGCATT